>OX578142.1:81498932-81758932 GCA_951213105.1 Amaurobius ferox | reverse complement strand
AATACTTATCTTACAAAAGCTAATTCAATTCTACTCAAACTTTTAAAACCTCTGTTGCATCCAATTAATAATAAAGGTAGTTGCATCATCAAGAACACTCAAGAAGTTATAAAGTCTTTAAAATATCACAAAACTCCATTATACTTTAAGACCTATGACTTTCCGGAACTCTTCAACAATATTGATCTTGAAGACCTATCTCATATCCTAAACCTTTTATATGAAGAATATGACTTGAAGAAAACAATAGAATTCATTAAATATAAGTCTTTAATTAATATTGTCATCAAAGAAAACTACTTTTTAACGGAATTTCTTTCTATCGGCAAATCAAAGGCATCCCCATGGGAGGGGTGGTGCTCATGCACTTGCAGATTTGTATCTCAACTATTATGAAAGCCAATCACATCTTAAAAATGAAATCATATACCTACGTTATGTGGATGATTTGATAGTCGGATATGAAGATGAGAATTATAGAATGAATTTTGATTTCTACCCACCAAACTTAATTTTGAAAGAAAATCCAACTACACTTAAAAATGCAGTGGAATTTTTAGATTTAAGCATCGATTTCAGTAAAATATCTGTAAATTTTACTATCTATGATAAAAGAAAAAGTTTTAATATACCTATCAACAGTCTGGTTAATTGGAATTCCAATCTTCACTTGAATATATTTAGGAATGTATTCTTGGGGGGATTGGCTAGAATACAGAGAATTACCAACAATGAAGACATCCGTATTGATTTTGATAGGACATTTCTACAACAAGCATATCTACAGCAATACCCCATTCCTTTAATGCTACATTATATTGATAATTTCTATCGTAATAATAATGCATATAGTTCAAAGTTAAAATCAATTTTATAGCAATTTGGTCGATGAAGGTTCGCTACTATGAATAACAGGACCGCAGAACGCTAACTCGCAGATATATACAGGTCATTGCAGTCTGAAGGACTAGTTTGCCATCCAGTAATGGTCTTCATCTTATCATTGGACTTTTCTTTTTCAACGGTCTTGTGATGATTGTTATTGTCACTCCGGAGTTTGGCTTCAGCCAGGGCTGGCGTCCAGGAGTGCAATGCCGCGGCATTTATGACATGCATGTTGACAACTGGGGTGTAAGGTCACAACCCCTTACCGCCATTAAGTAAGCTTCTTGCTAAACCTTCCTTCTTTTTCAAATTTTAAATGCATTTTATACTTTTTATATTTATATCGTGTATAGTATTTGTAGCTGCTTTGCGCATAAATGCTATAACACTTCAATATCTTTAATAACTTCCAATTTCCATCTTATATATTATATATATGTATATATATGTCGTTATTATGTATATGTATATATATATATATATATATATATATATATATATATATATGTATTATGTATATATATATGTATATATATGTATTATGTATATATATATGTATATATGTATATATATATATATATATATATATATATATATATATATATATATATATATATATATATATATATATATATATATATATATATATATATATATATATTTGAAATATGTAAAAATATAATTAAAAAAAAAAAGAAAGAAATAATAAAAAAAAAGAAAAAAATATATTTATATATATAAAAAACAATTCAAGTAATATTAACATCCCCATAGAAGCAAATTCACGGCCACAATGCCGATAAGAGAAAAGAACAGCCCCGTCCCAAATTCGATGATTAATCAGAACTAAATTCATCTTCAGGTCTGAGTATGTGGGTCCGTAAGTCCTTCCGAGGGGTTGGTGGTAGGGGAAGTAGGGTACGGTCCCTGTGGATGCCTCCCCACTGGGTTCCAGTCTAAATTGTGTGGCACTTCCCGGCCGTCCAAATGGTTAGCTTACCCCTTTCTGGTAGGTCGGACGGTCTGGGTCTCAACAACAACAACCACTTGTAGGTTCCGCAAAGTTTGAACTCCTGTTCATGTAAAACATTTTTATTATTTCGAACTCTACTCATGACTTCGGCATGTCATATAGCTCTATTTAGAGTAATCGCCGGCTATCAACATGTTACTTGTTACTACAAAATTATTTGAAACGTTATTATTTATGATGATTATTTCCCTCATTTTGCATTATAATTTATGCTTCTTTTAACTAACCATTCTAACTGGTTCAGTGGATAGACCATTCACCGATCTAATCAGCATTTCGGCCTTCCTAAGGTAAAAGATGAATACGTTTTGGAATGAGCAAGGATTGGAGTAAGGTTAAAGCTTGAATGATTCTAGTAAGATTTTGACGTGGGTGAGTGGAAGTGCCGGATAACACACAATATAGATGTGGATGAATGTGGTATTTGGCCGGCAGCCTAGTAGAAGGAAATCCATTTAGATACCACTATGACAAGGAAGAGTCTAGTATCCGGGGTTTGGATGCAATACGGGCGATGTACAAGAATGCCAGTGATTATCATAAAAGCTTTAAATTTGTCTCTATTTAAGAGTTATCATCAGGCGAGTATCTTGTATATTTGTAAATTGCTCTGGACGTGTGCAAATAATAAGTATGATCTATGTCATCAGTTGCTTTAAACAGGCAGCTTCTTTCTTGGAAGTTTACAATAAAATGAGTTTTATTTAAAGCAGTGCTGTCCTGTGTTATTGCCCTTGGACCGAAAGGTCTGAATATCATTTACTTTAATTTAGAATTAAGTCACTTTGTTGACGGAGATAAGTTCGGATATGTAATCCCACAACATAAGTATGTTCAGCATTTTATCATAAAAGTTTCAGGGATATGTTTAAAAAAAGTTGGTGAGGGATTAATCACAAATTAATTGTAAATGTTTACAGAAAGAGTGCAAATGACTCAACGCAGAAATGCATCATAGGCAAATAATATCTGCCTCTTATCTTTAATGTATCTTTGGCATGGATGGAAAATATTTTGAACACGCATTGTAATCTTTGTGTAAAGTCATTATTTCTACACAGTGTAGATACTTTTGTACCAATAAATAACAAAATTATTATTTATTTATGTAATCATTGTTTTCCTTCGTAATTTGTGCATGATCCCTGAAACGCGATCTGCCGACATGATTTTTCCTCTCTGAGAATCCTTATCGATACATTGAAAAGTGGTTTACGTCAGCATTTTTGTCTTTTCATATCTCTGGGACTTTTTATGATAAAATGCTGAAATGTATGGGCACATTTTACAATGAGTGTATGGGCACATTTTACTCATTGGAAATGTTTTCGTACGGGGACTGTATAAAAATTTAAATTTTATATTTCTTAAAATTTAATTTTTTTGAAAATTTTAATCGATTTCATAAAATTCTGTACCAGTTTTTACGCAATTTTGTAATTTATTATATATGGCTAAGATCAATATTCAAGCAATAAAAGTCGAGATCAATGTTTTTGAGACACCTTGCATATATATATATATATATATATATATATATATATATATATATATATATATATATAAACTGTACATACGTACATCCGTTATCAATAGCGTCATTGTTTGTTCACAAAAAACCTACAAGGCTTGGTTATAAAGTTATGGTTACAAGTTGCCGATGTACCTATAGACTATAGCCCTAATAGTACCATAACCAGATATTGCCTAACTTAATTTCAAAGCAAACGCGTTAGTTCTTTTTCTTCTCTGCTTGCTTTCTTGCTTCAGTATTAAGATGGTTATTTTAGTTCATGTTTTACCGTGTAATTTGGTAAAATAGCAGTTCACCTTTTTTCTACCTTTTCTAGTATATTTCCTTTGTCCATTTGTGTGAAACATATTTAATTGTAAGGAAAAAATGGAAACTGAATGAGTGTTACCTGAAATTTTGTATTTTGTAACGCAGTCAGAGAATGTTCGGTTTGAACCTTTATAAACTCTAAGCTTATTCCGTGGTACACTGGCAGACATATAAAAACATAATCAACGTTAGCACATCGTTATCAAAACACACTTTGTGATAACACATACTCATGTAATAAAACTCTACGTTATTGACCATATTAAAACAAAAAGTGCGGCCAAAATGATTACTCACCACACTTTATTTTAAATATGTCGTTCCAACTTGTGAAGTGTAGTAGCGTGTCCCATGGCTTCCGTCTGAATTGATTCTTTATAGCATTGACGCATTTAATTTGACAAATTTAAACATCATCAAAATACAAATCCCGGTCTTTCCTATAGAAGTAATGCATTTTCAATGAACTTTATATATAGATAAGTAACTTGAACCAAACAAATCAAATAGAGTAAGTTGCAGGAAGACGCAAAATGAAGAAGATTTTCAAAATGTCTTTAACAATTGCCACTGGATAGCAGTTTCTGTTACGCATACTTTCTTTTGAGTAGAGCATGTGGTTTCAGTCACTTGTGACATATTTTTGACATTTTAGGGAACATTATGTCCATAATTACATCTATGTTTTAGTTAAAACATACTTTTTTGGTATTGTTGTACGACCCGTTAACGAACTTTTATCACATTAACCCTTTAAGCGTCATTGATGAATTCAACTCGGCATGCATTGCACTACCGCTAAGCGGGTTTGACGAGGTAGACTAGTCATGCACTTTTAAAGCCGAGACTCCTGTTGTTGTTGTTGAGACCCAGACCGTCCGACCTACCAGAAAGGTGTAAGGTAACTGTTTGCACGGCCGGGAAGTGCCACCCAATTTAGACCGGAACCCAGTGGGGGAGGCATCCATAGGGACCGTACCCTCCTTCCCCTACCACTAACCTCTCGGAAGGACTTACGAACCCACATGTTTAACGTGATCGTACTCCGCGTGAACACGGCGCCAGTTTTGGCAGCGGCTGGAATCGAACCCGGGCCTACCGAGTGCAACTCCAGCGCGCTAACCAATGGGCTACCGCGCCCTAGCCGAGACTCCTGTGTGTTTGACGGAAATAACACGTCATGATTTTTTTTATGAGATATTAACTGTGTTTACAATCTTTTACACTAGATGGCAGTAGTAGTCCTACAAACTAAATTTTATCAGAGGCAGTATTTCGTAAACATTCGTAAAAAAAGTTTTGTTGGGATTTCACATTCAAAGCAATGGCGGCCTCAAGTGCTTTCAATCTTATTGCAGCAAAGCGCAAGTTATCTCACACCCCGCCAAAAAGAGTCAGCTAGGCGATGTGTTGTATGTTATGCATCCAATAAAACTGGCAAGAAGCTTCGAAAAGGATTCAGGACATGGTGTCCAGACTGTGAAGTTGCTCTTTGTTATATTCCATGTTCAAAAATTTATCACACCAAGAGGAACTATTAAAAATTGGAATTGTATGTTTTTTATTTACTTATCTGTTATTGTACATGTTCATTTATTTATCTGTTATTATACATGTTCATTTACTTATCTGTTATTATACATGTCAATTTATTTAATACTTATTTCAGCAAAACACCTTCTCATTAAACGTGCAATCAATGGGGAAAGGGTATGGGAGAAAAAAAATTCCCCACTGCATTGCCCGTGAAGGGAAATAAATGACACGCTTAAAGGGTTAACAACTGGAGCAAATGGTTCATGTAGTACTTTTTCTTCACATCTATGGTTTCTTACATATTGAAATTGCAGCGGACATAGCTGGCTTGTCAACTTTTCCCACTCTGTAGGGAATATACCACACATATTTATAGGCTGTTACAGTTTTATTGCCCGAAAATTTTGTCAATGAATTTAAATTTTTTCAATTATGCCAAAAATATTTAAAAAGTGCATGTAAGAACTGCTTGTAAACTTTAACAATATTTTTACATTTAAAATATGGTGTTCAATAGTTGAACAATTTTAGATAAAAAAAAATCATAAATTTAATTTCAAAATATTATTGTTGCTAGTGTTTAAATGTATTCAGTAACTTACCTTTTAATTAAATTATAAACGGAAAAGACTACATTTTCGGAAAAAATTATTTCTACAATATATCATTTAATAAGTTCAAATAAATTAGAATTAGGCCAGAGCGCTATCGAGCATCATAACGTCCTTCATCAGTGGCAATGTAAGTAAAAGATGAATAATAGGAGATTTTATATACAGCCAGAAAACCCTGAAACAGAAATTTACATATGAATGGTTGGATTGTCCGATGCAAAATAAAATCATTAAATTACAAAATAAATATATGACACATATATAACTGAAATCCGGAAATAATCTGAAAGGCAGTTATTTAATTAATTTAGTTATTTAGCTAATTTCTGGATTGCAGTTATATATGTGTTAATTTAATATGTTTTATTTATTTAATGTTTTATATTTAATATTTTTAGATGTGATACCATACATTTTGGTTATTTAAATTTTTTATGATATACTTATCATTTTAACCAAGGTCTGACATCTTCCTCTAATATATAGGGGGAAGATGCTTACTTAAGTATAGACTCCGTTAAAAAAATGGACCTGCTGGTAGAATTCCCAATGTATATATTTTCCAAACGTTTCAACGCATATTGTCTATACATAAACATATTTTCGTTATCATTCACCTGTTCATTTACAGTTTATTGTCGACTCAATATAAAAGTTAGGCAACTTCCATTTTACCTTATGTAAAGACCATAGCAATAAAGGAGAATATATAGAACTAATAAACACGTTAACTCAAATAAGCATTTCCCACAATCTGGGAAACGGTGTTCTGTTTCTATTTAATAGTTTATAAGTTAAACGATGTTGCAATAAAAAATGCATGTCTATATTTTTTAAAAGCGAGGGAAAATCTCGGTTCTATGTTTTAGAAAAACTGTTGTAAGCAAAACTTTCCAACTCGAATTACAACACTGCTACGTTACGATTATATCTAGAATTTCCCATTCAGTGAGCAATAAATGCTATAAAAAGACAACAATTATGGATCTCCTTTTAGAAATGACATCATAATAACCAGTATATCAAAAACTTACTTATTTAAAACCCCTAACAACTAAAAAAAACAGCATCTTTATGAGGAGAGTGATAGTTTTAAATGCACATATAAACGAAACATAAAGGGAGAAATTCCGAGATTGGGTCTTTGAAGAAAAATACACTTTTACATACTGACGAAAGAACGAAAGTGTATTTTAAGGAGGGATGTTATATATAAATCTTTGTAGAAAGGCATTATTGTTTCTTTAGCTGTAATTCTATATTTAAAAATAAATTTGCCGAAGTTCTTGCACAGCACATAAGTGCTAAATGACCCAAAACCAGATGCACTATGACCCTTTATGGATTATGCAATAAACCAGATGCAGTGGGACCCTTTATGGATCCATACCAGAATGTAATATAACCCTTCATGGATCCATGTGATACTATAATCCAACAAGGATCAGAGGCACTTTCATATTCTAATATGAATTTATATATATATATATATATAATTGAAATGCTATTTGTCTGTCTGTCATACACACTGACGAAAGAACGAAATTATGATTTAAGGAGGGATGTTATATATAAATAATTGTAGAAATGCATTATTGTTTCTTTGGCTGTAATTCTACATTTAAAAATAAATTTGACGATTTTCTAGCACGTTTACATTACTGCTAAATGACACAAAAACCAGATTCAATATGACCAGATAAACTAGAAGTAATATGACCCTTTATGTATGATACAATAAATCAGATACAACATAACCCTTTATGGATGATGCAATAAACCAGATGCAATATGACCCTTCATGGATTCCTGTAATATAATAATCCAACAAAGATCAGACGTGCTTTCATATTTTAATACAAATTTATACAATATAAAATGGACATTATATTTGTCTGTCTGTTATACACACTGACTAAAGAACGAAACTGTAATTTAAGGAGGGATGTTATATATAAATCTTTGTAGAGAGAGAGAGAAATGCATTGTTATTTCTTTGAATGTAACTCTATATTAAAAATAACTATATTTAAATATCCAGTTTATGATGGTTCTTTTCAAACTTGGCATGGTTATTCTCTACTTCACTGCTGGTAATGTTTATGTGTCGAGTTTCTAGGACCAGGAGTTGTTGAGATAATAAAAGAAATAAGAAAGATCAATCATGCATAAAGCATTGATTATGAAAAACTTTCCAGCTTCAATGCAATTTCATTAAAACATCTCTAAAATGCGATACATTCTTCTGTAATATTTTTGAAATTATCACAATACTACATTAATTTATTATATTTGAAATCTTAAAAATTCATCTAAAAAAATGAACTTTATTCAAATGGCGGTATTGAAATATAAAAATTGCCTGGTTCAAATATCTCTAAAATGCGATACATTCCTCGGTGATATTTTTAAAATTATCATAATACTACAATAATTTATTAAATTTGAAAACTTCTTCGAAAACAAATGAACTTTATTCAAATGACGTCATCGAAATATAAATCATCTGGTTCTCTGCATAAAAGCATCATTTCATTCGTAAACCTTTTTCCATTCCTGCCATTCATCACAAAACTATAATAATTTATTTTATTTAAAACTTAAAACTATGGAGGTACAAGTAATTTAAATCTATGCTTAAAACTTCATTGAAAAAATCGTTTGCTTCTTTTTGTAAAATCAATGACAGTTTCATTCATTCATATCAGTTATATTGTAGACTCTATAAGCTAAATAATTTTGCATTAAAGAAATGCAGCAATTATTATACAACTCATTCTACATCTTTTGGTATTTACATGCCCCATAAGTGAAAATTAGGTTTCGTTGCAGAAATAATTAAAGTTTGATGATCATTTAAACTCAAATATATTATAATTGCGTTGCTTCAGGATGTAAATGCACACATTTTAAGAAAATATAGCGGTTTTACGACGGATACAAAAGTAAATGTGAATTAGAAAGAACTTTAAAAATCACGATTTTGACACAAGATGGATGGCATATTTTATTTTAAAGTGGGTCACGTGATCTCTTCATATAATGGTCACGTGATCTCTTCATACAAAAGGTGTAATTACTATCTTAATTTTTATTTAAAAAGCAACTGAATATATGTTGCTGAATTTTTTTTTATATATTTTATGGAATAATTTGAATGTTTCCTAAAACTTTCGAAGCAATTTGTGAATTTTAAATTCACTTAAAAAATGTTTGAAAATTATGTCCCGTAGGGTTCAATGTATTTCATTTTTTCAACTTGGGTTCAAACCAAAACTAATTGGGTGCTATTATTCATATATATATTCCCATAGATCCCACAGACCGTCTGAACAACATATTAATTTCATTTAGATAAAGTCACTTTTACGGCAGTTATCTTGCTAACGGACAGACAGACAGACAGGCAGGCAGATAGACAGACATATAGGAAGACAGACAGAAGGAACAAAGTCATAAACAGTTTTCAACTATGTTGTAAAGTGTTAAAAACACAAAATTATAAATTTCATAGAAATATCATTATAAAGACGACCATTACCCCAAAATGTATTTGCAGAAAATGATATAATATTGCTTAGCAACGGAATTAAATCAAATGTATTTATTCGGCAGACGTTTTTTAACACTTTACAACAAAATTGAAAAGTGTTTATTACTTATTTCATTCATTCTATCTGTCTGCCTGTCCGTTAGTCCGATAAGTGCCGTAAAATGACTTTATCAAAATTAAATTTTAGTATGTTGTTTAGACGGTCTGTCTGACCTATCACCCAATAATTATATTATCCAATGAATAATATCACCCAATTAGTTTTGGATTGAATCCGTGTTGAAAAAATGAAATACATTGAACCCTATGGGACCTAATTTTTCGAACATTTTTTAAGCGGATTTAAAATTCACAAATTGCTTCGAAAGTTTTAGGAAATATTCAAATTATCCCATAAAATATATAAACAAAATTCAGCAAAATATATTCAGTAGTTTTTTAAATAAAAATTAAAATAATAATTACCTCCTTTATATGAAGGTATTACGTGACCATTATATGAATAGATCACGTGACCCACGTCAAAATGAAATATGGCTTCCATCTTGTGTCAAAATTGTGATTTTTAAAGTTCTTTTTAATTCATATTTAGTGTTGTATCCCTAAAACCGCTTTATTTTTCCTTAAATTCTGTGCATCTACATACTGAAACAATGCAATTACAATATATTTTTGTTTAAAGGATCATCCAAATTTGATTATTTCTACAACGAGGCCAAACTTTCACTTATGGAGAATGTAAATACCAAAAGATGTAGAATGAGTTGTATAAGAATTTCTGCATTTCTTTAACGCAAAATTATTTAGCTTATGCAGTCTGCAATATAGCTGATATGAATGAAACATTAATTGATTTTACACAGAGAATAAGACGATATTTTCGATGAAGTTTTGAGCATAGAGTTTAATTACTTGTTCCTCCATGGTCTTAAGTTTTTAAATAAAATAAATTATTATAGTATTGTGATGAATGAAATGAATGAAATGTTGCTTTTATAGAAAGAGCCAGACCTATTATATTTCGATGATGTCATTTTAATAAATTTCATTTGTTTTCGATGAAGTTTTCAAATATAATAAACTATTGTAATATTATGATCATTTTAAAAATATTAGCGAGAGAGGTATCGCATTTTAGTGATGTTAAAATAAAATTGCATTGAAATTGGAAAGTGTTTCATAATCAATGCTTTATGCATGATTGATCTTTCTTGTTATTTTATTTATACGATTTAATCAATAAAAGTGCTGTTATAACAATAAATTTTGTAAATGAGCGGAACTATGTTTGCGATTGGATTGCAGTGTCTTGGGATATAATTTTTACAGACATTTTTGATATTTACAATTTCATAAGTTATATGTTTTATTTTAGCATTATTTTTTTCAAATTTATACATTTACTATTGGGCTTTACCAATTGTTGATAAAAAGTATACGGGCGTATGCTTCTACACTGTTACCGTCTCCATTTTGTCGTGTTCTAAAAAAATTAAGGTTTGTTTATAAAGATAATTTTATAAAACGATAACAGAGATTGGTATGCTTCATTTTAAGGGAATTAAATTACAAAATTATTAGATTTTTTTGAAAAACAATTTCATTTAGAAAACTATTAGGATTTGCAAAATTTTAATCATCAACAACGTCGAGTGTATCTATTAGTTCCAATAACAAAGAACTGTATAAAAAATTAAATTAAATTAACCGTATTATATTTTTACTAGAACGAAATACACGCCGTTTCCCGGGTTCTAAATAGGCTTCCACTGCAAATAAATACCAACTGCTTAAATAATACATTTAAACACAACTTAAAATGGCTTCGATCAACAAGATAGACCATGTCGGACGGAGCGGTTAAGAGCAAGAGTGTGCACACTGCTAAAGCGACCTACAAATCGAAAGGAATTCTCAAGAGTAAAAAGCCTACAAAGGGAACTTCGAAAAAGCCATATGTCCCGGGGGCATACCTGCAAGCCAGTATTGGACCTAAGGACATGGATCTCATTGTTGCCGGGACCTCTACGATGCCGGACAGCGACAACAAGAATGATATTGCTGCAATCTATGAAGCTGAGTACTTAGACTCAGCTTCATAGATTGCAGCAATATCAATCTACTGAGTACTACTGAGGACTACTGAGTAGATTCTAGGACTCCCCAAAGAGGATATTCCCAGAGATTCCGTGACTTGGAAAATCATGACACACTTCATATGCTATGATTTTGTCATCGGAATGTTACAAGAGGAATCTTGAGGGTGAGGATATTGGATGTGACCAAGCCAAAGTACTCCAAAAGATAATAACAGGTACTATTTCTGATTCTTCTCTGTTGTTGGAAACCCCTGACCCCCATGTGCTAGTAAATCGTAAATCTTACAACTTTATCTATGATATGGTGAAGCAGTGGAAGCTGAAATCGGATGAGGAATTGTATGTCATCTATAAAGATGTGATGTTCAAAAAACTAGAGGGGTTTATTACCCTTAGAAACTGTAAAAAACCTAAACTTTCCGAGATCAGGCTGAGCTTGAGTTGCAAACTCAAAATTTTTTTTCTGAACTAACGGTTGAGGAAGCCACTATGACTGATGCGCCCCCCCCCTAAGGATAGAGTCTCTTCCTTTTTGTGGACTCTTCGAGTGATTGGGGAGCCCTCATAGAGGAATTAAATAATATGTTAGAGTGTAATGTTCAGGGCCTTCTTATAGGGAGGTTGATCAGGATCACTCCTGGGTCCGTTATGGACTACAGGAGTTTTCAGACTCACCTGACCCGTCAGAAGATGCCCTTCCATGCCATAAATCTTAAAAATGAGCGTCCGAAAAAGATAGTTGTAAAAGGTTTGCTCTCAAACACCGATTGCAAAAGAATTATATCCGCCCTTGTTAATGAAGGCTTCAAAATAATTGAAATATCCCAGTTGAGATATAGGAGAGACAGGACCCCCCTCCCTATTTTTCTGGTAGGCCCTCAGCCGACAGAGGATTGGACGAGGATCCATGAATTGAAAAGTATCCTCTGTATGGAAGTAAAAATTCCAACGTTTAAGACTAGAGGTTTTAAAATGTGCTATAATTGTCAGATGCTCAATCATCATAGTGATCAGTGCACCCTCCCCCCTCGTTGTCTGAAATGTGGCGAAGGCCACCAGAGTAGAGAATGTGTTAATCCAAGTGAAACACCTGCAAAATGTTGTAACTGCGGCGGGGACCACTCTGCAAATTTTAGGCATTGCCCTCAAAACCCCGGCAAACCGTAAAAAGTCCCAGACCCTAAAAAATAGTCCTCAAAATTCTAAAACGCCCCCCCCCCCCCTAATCTTGGCGAGAAAAATTTCCCCCCTTGTTCAAGAAGTGCAGGCGAGTGCTAAGACGGTTTCAGGAAAAACCGGAGAGCACTCGGTCCAGGCACAACCTGATACAGGTAAAATATATTCCCCAGACCTCGAATGCTTTCCTCGACTTCCTGAAATTTTTCAAGGAAGTCGAAAAGTATTTCGGCCTGAGCAATCTACAAAGCAAGGGGAGTCCAGCTTGGTACTTCCATCACCACCTCCTGCTTCTTCCACCACCAGTCCCTTTACCGGACCCAGCTGCCACCCGACACCCCACCCACGCGGGGACGATCCCACGGACACATCGAACAAAACACAGATGATGTCATCAAAGCCTCAGGATCCCTCATCGAAGATATTGAACATTACGACGCCTTCGGCGTCAGGCACTTCACGAACGAACCAACCAACGAACAGGCTTCGATCAAATCACACATATTTTCATACGTACGAATCAAATTACACGTACTTTCCACAAAATCCCAAAATATGAGAATCACTGTTTACCGTATATTTAACTCACTGCTCATGAAACAGATGATAGGAAGATTCCTCGGAAATCCTCATGTCCACTACTGTCAGCCAGTCCCAGCTATTGCACTGCGACAAAATGATGGTTTCCTCCGTTTCAATTTTGGTGGTGTGTGTCTGATCCGTCCCAGTGCCTGCGTGAATCGATCGCTCCAAAAATCAAATCAAAGACATAACCCGGATAAAAAATTTATAATTAAATAATTAATTAACGGTTGGATATATGAAATTATATTCTTCTAGAGTAATCTGCGATATTGTACGCAAGTGCTGAAATAAAAGTGAATGATGAATGGCAAGGCAATTTCTGTATATCGTAATTTAAAATTCAAAGCGGTTTAAGATGGCCGAAAAGTATATATATATATATATATATATATATATATATATATATATATATATATATATATATATATATATATATATATATATATATATATATATATTAAAAATTTGTTAAACATCGTCACTCTTCTTATTTATATCGAAATTAATTTAGTTTGTAAATTATCTTCATTTTGGATACCTTTTGAGGTCTTACAAAATTACCACTATGTTTATTCAAAGTTCAAAGTTTAATTTTATTTCTTAAAAGTAATTTTTACTGAAGTCTCCGAGATAAATATAGTATCTATTGAAGGGGTAAAAATTCAGTTTTTAAACAAGACTACTTTCATAAAAATTGGTGTGGTGACTGGGTTTCTAGAAAATCAAATTGTAAATATTCGTTATTCCAAATTTACTAAAAGCTTATAACTAATTTAGAACATGTTTAACATTTGACATAGCATTCCTACGCACGGACCGAATCGTAGGTGTGGGTCTGATACATGTTTCTTGACCAAATTTTTCGGGTATATTTAAAGGACAGGGTGCTATACGGAGCTCTCTTCTAATTCTTTGCCTGCTATAAGGCACCAGACTGTCATGTAGACGGAGTTGAATTTCTCAGCCGTTGATGTGTTGTTGCGGGCTGTAGGCCCAGAATCTATCCACATATTTCATCTCACCGCTCAGCCCTCGGTGTGGTATTGTGGGCTGGAGTCCCGACTCTATCTATATATTTCAGGAGTGCTTCCCATTGCTGATGTGGGGACTTAAAATTGAGCTATATTATCTCAGAGAAAGAGTGCTTTGGCGTAATGTTCCATGTCGGTCCTTGAAACCAGTGCAGTGTTTGTGAAATATTATGTTGGTGATGCCAAGTCAAGGTGTTCTGGTAGATATATACACTATTTTGCAAAACAGAAACGAAGCATCCCTAAAAAATAATCCGATCATCTCGAAATTTTACATGAAAATTCCTTTATACCAAGAATATAAATGATTAAATTTGCAAGACCAATGAGAGTTAATTTCGGTCATAGCACACGTTTCTATTCCGCAACTACCATCCCATAAAACAAGTTAAAATGTAGATGGTTTATCTTTGCTCGTTATCGGCGTTGCAGTTCCGTGGAGACACAGATAATAATGCCGTTACGACGTTGCCGAATACCTTATAAGCGATTAGACGAGTTCGAAAGTGGTTGTATAATCGGGATCCGTGAAGCTGGCTGGTCTTACCGAGCAATAAGCCGCCACCTGCACCGAACGGACACTGCTGTGCAAAGGTGCTGTCATCAATGGTTGCTGCAAGGAACTCATCGGCTGACTGAAGGCTCTGGAAAGCCGAGGTGCACGAATTCGAGGCAAGATCGGATGATTGTGCGACAGGCCCGTTAACATTGTCCAACGTCAACATTGTCCGTCATCTATGCTACAGCCCTTCCATACCTCCCATGGCACCTTTCACCATCTCACGGCGGTTGTCTGAGGTGGGATTGCGGGCACGACGGCCGTTAAGACGTCTTTGCTGGTTTTGTGTATGTTCATTTTCTTTTACACAATTGTAGATTTTCAATGCTTTTTGTCTTTCCATCACCAGTATTTCAATCTAAAAGATTCCCTTTATTAGAGCAATCTGCTATCAAAAAGGCCAGGGCTACCTCCACTTTGACAGTATCTAAATATTTTACTCATTCAGTTAGTTTAGAAATTACAGAGTAACCCGATGATACACTCTTAATTTAATTGAAAAAATATTTTAATTTTCTCTACAAAGGAAATGACGTTTCTTCTTAATGGTAATTTATGTTTTTCCGAGTGTATTTTGCCAATGTACTGACTGAAAAAATATGTTTAAATATAAAATAAGACTAGTAAACTAAATGTTACATAAAATGAAGTAAATACATGATCAGAAACTTTTATATCATGTATATAATGTAATTAGGTATAATTTAAATATCTGAAACAGTGATTTAAAACAAATTTGCACTAAAACTTGCACACAATAAATTTCACTCTGGTCCTGCTGAGAACCTGAATTCAAATGAGGTCACCGTTGATAACAGCAATTAATAATAATGCTGCTTGCCGAGTAATTGTATGCTGTAAACTGTACAAAATTGCGAAACATAATTCTTAAAATTGTTAAAGAAGGAACTTTAAAAAACGTGAAATTGAGGGTTGGCAAACTTTTGACGGTGTTATAGGAATTTTCGTAAAATTCAAGTACCAAGTCATTCGAGGATTGCCTGTATACACACACACACACACACACATTATAAATATATATACATATATATATATATATATATATATATATATATATATATATACATATATATATATATATATATATATATATATATATATATATATATATATATATATATATATATATATATATATATATATATATATATATATTCAGGGTGAGTCGGAATTGTTTTTACAAATACAGAGGGGTGATAGTACCTCACCAGACGAGCAATAATTACCATGGAACATAGGATCGCATTGCACTCAGAGAGGCAGAAAACAGTAAAATTAGAATACGAACCTGCACGTACACCAGTGTTGGGAAAGCGAATGAACGATACCAAACGTTGCACAAACAGATTTATTGTGCAGCGACAAACTCACAGCAAGTGCTCAAAGTGGCGACCACGCGTGTCGTTGCACCGTTCACACCGGCGAAGGAATGACTGACGCACCCTCTCGAAGAGTCCGGGTGTTGTGTTAATGTGGTCTGCGGCAACAACGATGCGCGACGAGATCTTCCGCCGAGTCCCCAGGCGTCTCGTACACTGAAGATTTTATGTGGCCCCAGAAGAAAAAGTCCAGTGGGAATAACTTGCAGCGTTGAAGTTGTGCCGGTTTTTAAAGGGCAACTTGTGCTCTGATTGGCTATCACCGGAACCCACTAGGAGCCAGTTATGCTGATTCTGTTCCCTGAACATTTGCATACGGTAACTGCGTTCGTGTCTGGCGTAGGAGGTACTACGTAGGCAGGTACACAATGACGTTCGAGGCGCTGACTGCGTCATGCTCGACGCGGTTCAACGTGCCTCTTTTCGGCCACTCAGATTGCAATGCGACCCTATGTTCCATGGTAAATATTGCTCAGCTGGTGGGGTACTATCACCCCTCTGCTTTTGTAAAAACAATTCCGACTCACCCTGTATGTAGCTTAACTTTTGACTTATTGTACCTATTCTATGAGTGATATATAAATTCCAAATGCAGCTACAATTTGATATTTCTGACAATCTTACGAAAAAATGCCCATTATTCTGAATGCATTATACTTTAAGACTATATAATATTAAGCATGAAAATAGCATGCAAAAATCCCAAAGAAAAAAGAAACTATGGATATAATAAAGATGTTTTGAGGAGTAAGTATCTTTCCATTAACTGGAATACAGAGTTTTTTAAGTTTGAAAGCGAACATAAGTACAGTAATAAAATACATCATGTTTCTGTTTTTAATAAAGCTAGATAAATTTACGATCCTTCGGCTTTTAGAAATTATTTTGTTAATAAAATCTCGCATAGAGAGTTAAAATACACGGTTCATTTTTGATCCTGGAATCCCCCTTTCAAACAACAGTAAATTTGGGGAAACACAAAACATACGGGATTATTTTAGAAGAAACATAGGATATAATAAGCTAGATCCATATGCCAACAAGAAAGATCAATCATGCATATAAGGCATTGATTATGAAACACTTTCCAACTTCAATGCAATTTTATTTAAACATCTCTAAAATGCGATACATTCTTCTGTAATATTTTTGAAATTATCACAATACTACATTAATTTATTTTATTTGAAACCTTAAAACTTCATCTAAAAAAATGAATTTCACTCAAATGACTGCATTGAAATATAAATTGCCTGGTTTAAAGATCTCTAAAATGCGATACAATTCTCAGTAATATTTTTAAAATGATCATAATATTACAATAGTTTATTATATTTAAAAACGTCATCGAAAACAAATGAACTTTATTCAAATGACGTCATCGAAAACAAATGAACTTTATTCAAATGACGTCATCGAAATATAAATCGTCTGGCTCTCTCTATAAAAGAATAGCATTTCATTCATAACCATTTTTCCAATCCTTTCGTGCATCACAATACTATAATAACTTATTTTATTTAAAAACTTAAAACCATGGAAGTACAAGTAATTTAACTCTATGCTTAAAACTTCATGAAAAAAATCGTCTTATTCTCTGTGTAAAATCAATGAATGTTTCATTCATATCAGCTATATTGCAGACACTATGAGCTAAATAATTTTGCGTTAAAGAAATGCGGCAAATCCTATACAACTCATTCTACATCTTTTGTGTTTACATTCTCCATAAGTAAAAATTAGGCTTCGTTGTAGAAATAATCAAAGTTTGATGATCATTCAAACTCAAATATATTGTAATTGCATTGTTTCAGTATGTAGATGCACAGAATTAAAGGACAAATAAAGCGGTTTTAGGACGGATACAACACTAAATATGAATTAAAAAGAACTGTAAAAATCACGATTTTGACTCAAGATGGATGCCATATTTTATTTTGAAGTGGGTCACGCGATCTTTTCATATAATAGTCATGTGATCTCGTCATATAAAGGGGGTAATTATTATTTTAACTTTTATTTAAAAAACTACTGAATATATTTTGCTGAACATTTTTTTATATATTTCATGGGATAATTTGAATATTTTCTAAAACTTTCGAAGTAATCTGTGAATTTTAAATTTCCTTAAAAAATGTTTGAAAAATAAGGTCCCATAGGGTTCAGTGTATTTCATTTTTTCTACCCGGGTTCAATCCAAAACTAATTGGATTATATTATTCATTTATATTCCCATAGGTCCCACAGACCGTCTGAACAGCATACTAAAGCTTAATTTTGATAAAATCATTTTTACGGCAGTTATCGTGCTAATGGACAGACAGACGGACAGACAGAATGAACAAAATCAGAAACACTTTTCAACTATGTTGTAAAGTGTTAAAAAGTATTTTCACTCCTGAAATACTGAAGCAAGTAAATTTATGCAGGGAATCATACTTTTATGCGTACATATAAACAAATAATGCAATTATCATAGAGACGGTAGTTCAGGCAATGCCAGCGCTTGATATATATATATATATATAGAGAGAGAGAGAGAGACTTATTTGGGAAGTAGTTCGTGCAGTACTATTTAAACTTGTAACAAAAATTTACATAAATCACTTCATCTGTTTGTTTATGGATTAATCTATATAAAAAAAATTGAAAATCTGTCTGTCAATGTATTTGTATGTTTGCGCGCTTGTACGTTTGTTTCATTATCGCAGGAGAACCGCTACACCGAATTCCATGGAATTTTTTGGATAGCCTTGAAGTAGCAACAGTTAAAATTCAGTCCATGTTTCTTGTTTCTAGAACCAGAATTTGTCTAGCTATTAATAAAAAATTACAATAAAACCTTCCATATATATAGTAATATGCAGACGATATTTTTTCTGCAAATTTATTTGGGGGAACTGATATCGTGTTACTAAGCAAAGGAATTAAACCCAATGAGTTTATACAGCTGGCAATTTTTATAAAAAGTTATCCGATTTAAATAATCAAAAAATGTATATAGAAATAAATTTTATCGAAATCACATTTTTGACTAGATTATATCAATTACTGCTTTTGGGTTGGAAAGTTCTGAGGATTATAGATATTTTCAATTTCATAAGTCACCTGTTTTATTTTGACAATGATTTTCACACTTATATATTTTGTTTAGCCAATTGTTGAAACAGAATAAAGATGGTACGGATATATCGTCTTATAGCATTTTATCGCTTTCATTTTGACGTATGTTGATCCAATTTCATAGCACTTTCAGTTTGGCATATATGGATCCAGTTTTTTATTCTTTTGTAAATTTATTTAAAAATGGGACCAAGAGACTGTGAAGATAATTTTGCATAGCGAGAACAGAGATTTACATACTTCTCTGTAGGAGAATTAAATTAAATATTTTAGTAGAATGTTTTGAATAACAATGTTATTTAGAATACTATAAGCAATTGAACACAATTGTGACATTTAAGTGTCTTTATAATTTATATTCCGTACGAAGAACGGATATACTACTAGTATCTGATAAATGTTAAATTTGTGTCCGTTGATTTTTAATAAAATATTAAGTAATTCAGATATTTTACAGTACTCTCTGAGAATACCATTTTTTATACTTTTTCCCATCAAAAAATATTTTCCAATAGCATTATATGAGTTTTAACTTCATAAATTCAAAATTTTCAATTTTGATACTGCCCCCCCACAATGATGAGTTCAGCTTTCATCTCATAATTACATTAGTAAAAACCGTAAATAATGTACATAACTGGGTGAAGATATAAATATTTCGATTTTATTTTATAAAAACACCCTTACTTATCAAATTTTTAACGACACTAATATGCGAAAATGCTGATACATATTTGTCTAGGAAAATCAGTGACTTACATTGCCGTTCGAAAAATCGTTCTTTTTATCCACCTGATATCGACAGCAGGGATTTTGAGTACGTTAAAGAACACTAATTGGAGTTTCTTTCTACATGTGTTTGAAGCTATGGTAATTTTTTATTAACAGTGAAATGAAAAACTTACTTTTTATTTTTTATGAGTATATTCATTATCTATAATTTTTGACACGCATATAGTTTTCATTAATATGAATGAAAAGTTAGAAATACGATTTCCCAATGTTAGTTTCAATATCTGTACCGAACAAAAACAAACCCATATGTCATTTCCGTCATGGTCATTTCTGACACGGTAACATAATGAACATGCATTAAATTACCATTAGTCATATTGTTCATGAATCACCAATACTATACCATCCATTAGTTAACTTGAAATGCATTTCCAATAATTTATTAGAAGCACACGTTTCTAAGAACTATAAAATGAAAAAAAAAAACATGTGTTGAAAAATGAAAATTGGCAATTATCCGATTTTCAGTCTTATATAAAACTCCATTAGTAAAACATTATAACGCAGAGGGTAAGTGTACCAATCCATTTAGAGGGCAAAATGAGCCACTTACTTACGGACAAATCAGGACAATCTATTAAAGGTGGAATCATCTGTAAAAACAGACGTTTCCATGGTTTGTTGGAGTCTGGGGTCTTTTTCTTCTCTAAAGCATGTTGTTTGCGTTGTTTACGAAACTATCTGTTAAACTTACTTTCTATTCCATGCTATTTTGCTAACACACACACACACACACACACACACATATATATATATATATATATATATATATATATATATATATATATATATATATATATATATATATATATATATATATATATATAATTAACAATAGTTTCAGAATGTGAAATAGTAAGTGAACCATTAAGACTAACCATTAAAAATATAGGCTTTACGAATAGAAAGCATAATTGTGTCTACAGATGCGAAAGCAAAAGGGTGACCCCAAACACCAGTTTCATTACAAATTTTGAGACGCCAGTTTTTATGATGGGGCGGACAGTTGCCCAAGATATAAAATTTTAACCTCGTAACACGGACGCTTTTTGACGTAAACAAGATTCCAAGACAAAAGGAGATATCCAATGGAGCTTAACATAATCTCGGCTCATAGAACTGGGATCAATGGCAGAACAAATAGCCAAAGCCAATGAACAGAGGGGGGAAAACCCAGAGTACCTTATACAAGAGTTTGTGGAAAGAGATTGCTGGAGATTTTACCGGTGTCATGAAATGACGTGCATACATAATCGGACTTACCATTGCTATGAAATGACGCACGTACATGACCTAACCTACGGGTTACATGACATGACGGACAGAGATTCCTGACTTTACGGTTGACAAAAATGACGTACTGATATTTCTGACTTACCGTTGATATAAAATGACGTACAGTACTGTGACGATGTATGTCGCGAATCGAGTGTGCAGTAAATAATGTGTGCTCCTAGAAAAAGTGTGCATGAGAATGTCATATGACTGGGCAAAGAGTCCAGATCCAACGAGTTGCTTCAAGGACGAATCAGGTAACCAGTTACGGTAACAGTTTGAGGAAAGATTTTGAAGGCTCAGTAACCAGTTTAGTATTCGTACTGTATCACAACACGAAGACAGCTGTAGTAACTATTATGTTAATAATTGATAAATTTGGTAAATAAGGTTTAATGATAAAATTAATACGAGTAATAATTAATAAAGTTTTGTTTGACCAATTTAATGTATGTTTATTGAATAAGTGAAAATAATTTTATGTTATTAATCAAATTGCTTTTCAGAAGAAACACCGGGAAGCATACTAAATTTATATGGTGGGTCATTGTGGCCACATACCCAAAAAATATTATGGTGGGTTATCACTTTGATAATGTACACGAAATTTACGATTATCAGTCAATTACTCAATAATTACAATTAATTAAAATAAATTAATAATTTTAGTGCGTCACATTTGGCGCTCGTGACGTTTTTACAATATGTGTGTTGCAAGTTGGTGCGTTGTTTGTATTTTTATTTTATTTTTTGATGGTACAAATTTGCCAGGGAAAAATTTGTAAGAATACATTTAAATGAGTAAAGAACGGTGTGTGATACAATTTAAAAAATTATATTAATAAAAAGTAATGGTTTATAAATTAATGCATTTACATTTTACCAAGTTATTTTTCTAAGCTTTAAACGTGTGAATAATTTAGTATTATAATGTTAAGTATTATTTATGTACTGTTATTATATATTGAATATTATATATTTTAGAAGGAATAATTATGTAGTAGTAAATGCCACCGAGAAACAGTAATGAACGACAAAAGTTGACGCAAAGAACGCAATTAGACATTGTAGAAAATCAAAACTTAAAAATGGATACTAATTATACATTAGTACTGAATAATAGTGAATTATAATAAAGGAAAAATTGTGACTTATTCCACTTTTCCTTACCATATGAAAGGCTGTTTCATCAGTGAAAGTAGGGATCATAAAAAAATTAACGATGGAAGTTGTTTAGATAAAAAATACGTTTATGTGTGTCAAAAAATTTTATCGCAAATGTATCTAAATAAAGCATTACACAGACAAAGCTCATATAAAGCAATGATACTCACTACGCGGTTGGGTTCCTGTGTATTATCATCCAGTTTTATCTTTTTTGTGATATGTAACAAATTTAGTTTTCTAATTTGATATATGGTCCCCATTCACAATGTTCAATTCCCAATTAAATATAACTCACTCAATTTTATAGATACAGATATGCGGGTAT
The DNA here is from genome assembly GCA_951213105.1 of Amaurobius ferox. Lineage (NCBI taxonomy): Eukaryota > Metazoa > Arthropoda > Arachnida > Araneae > Amaurobiidae > Amaurobius > Amaurobius ferox. Next base: position 81,735,933 of record OX578142.1, on the reverse strand, counting down.
TTTTAATGATCTTGTTGCATTAAAAATAAAAATTTTCTGATAAACCAAATTTATCTAAGAGGGGTCGTATAAAATTTTAAAACGTGTATTTTTTTGAAAATTAATGGGAGTACACATTATCGTACTCTTATTTCCTACCTTACTTTCAACATATACTTTCATTAGCGTAGTCTTATTTCCTACCTTACTTTGAACATTTTTACAATTTACATTGCCCACTTATCTTCCACAGGTAGAGAATTAAACCGCGTTTCAAACTTTTTGGGACAGCCTGTATAGTATTCGTACTGTATTAAAACGCGAAGACTTTTCTAGTAACTACCATGTTAATAATTGATAAATTTTGTAAATAAGATTTAATGATAACATTAATAATATCTAATAAAGTTTTGTTTGAGTAATTTAATGTATGTTTATTGGATAAGTGAAAGTAATTTTATGCTTTTTTTCAAATTGCTTTTCAGAAGAAATACCGGGTAACATTCTAAATTAATATGGTGGGTTATTGCGGCCACATGTACTAATAAGAAACCTCAAAATAATTATGATGGATTATCATTTCGCCAAAGTACAAGAAATGTACGATTAGTAGACAATTACTCAATAATTACTTTTAATTAGGTTAATTAAGATAAATTAGTAATTTTACAGCGCCACAAAGAATTGTATAGCTTCCTACAATCGTACGTACGATAATAGCTGCTAATAAAATCCGTTTGTAATTATGTCTAATCGAGATAATCTATATAACATTCACGGAACTGACAGAGATAGTGAGTGAATGGGTGATATATCAAAATTATCGAGCACTTGTGCTACAGTAAGAATCTTGGTTTTGGTCTTATTCGATCCACCTCAGCTTCCATGTCAATAAAAATTTCTAATATTTTAAAAATTCGAAATAAGGGTGACGCTGAAATAGAACAAGTAAAGAATTAAGAGTAAGTACTATAAGTAAGTAAAAGAAAAATTACTAAATTTAAAACGACTTTTCGAAATGATTGAGCATTTTCACTCAAGTCAAAATCTTGAAATGTGTCTCATTCGATCCGTTTCAGCTTACAGATCAACGGAAAAAATCAATAATTCTGAAAATTCGAATTAGGGCTGACGATATAACGGAATTTTCAAAAAGTTTACCCGACTTTGCCTCCCCAAACCATTAAATGCACAATTTAATATCCTGTCGCTGTCAACAATTAAAACTGGTTATTAACAACTTTGATTAAGTATGTAGGTGTTAAATGTAGTTATAACTTGCCCATTGAGAAAGTGGGAAGCATGGGTAAAATGGCTGATATTTTAATACCATTCTCAAAATATAGATTTTATTTCTGTAAATGCAATTAAATATGGAAAGAATGACTGCGAGTAAAGTTATGTCACACATTACAGTAGCCCGGCCACACGTTAAGCTGCCGTAAGCCTAAGGGTTGGTCGTGTGGTCTGGGTCTTCGACAAATTACAGTAGCAGAACAAGGTAGAAAGGATATTTGCTTTGTGTCACCCCTTTGCTGTCACTTCTGCAGAATGAAATAATAAAGGTTTGAGTGAGACACTATTTTTATAGGTTAAATCATCAAAACATTAATAATATTAAATAATATCTGATCAATGCACAGCATTGAAATTAATAAGATGATATTGTTGAAATAAGTAGTAATGTGAAAATATAATAAAGGTTAAAAATTCATAGATATTGAAAAATAACAGTTTGTAAAGCTCTTAAGGCTTTGCGGGTGTTAGATGTATAGTTCGTACCTAATTGTATTAATTTTGAATTATAAAAATGTCACAACGCAAACACGATCTTGAAGTAAGAAGTAATTGACTCCTAACATCTAAATATGCACAGACGGATTATAAAAGCCCCAAAGACATTTTATTCACTGAACATTAGTCTTAATTTTGAACATAAAGGGCTATATTAGGTAAAACGTCTATCATGGACAGTCTACACATAAATGAATACTACTCGTTTGGTGGCAATACTCATACCTAAATATTTGTTTTCACCATCCGCGTTCTACCCACAATAAATCTGAATACTACCTTTATGTAGAAGATAAACCTTCAACAGATTCAGATTGGTAAGTTTCCGGGGATTACCATATTTGGCCGTCTTGATCTAGATATCCATTACTTGCTTTGAACGATAAGAACTACGTACGACATGTATGGGGTGCACTTTAAAGACCGATCTGCCTAAAAGTTTATTCTATCCCACTTGCAGAATTCGTCCTTTGTCTGGGAAGCCACTGATTGGTTCCTTCAACCGATGTTGTTCGTCACTAGGAAACTCATAATACAACGTCAATTAAATAAATTATAACAAAAATATTATCGGCACCTCACAAATTCTACAGTCAAAATATTTCAAAATTTGCATTTCAGATACATTAGAATTAGATAAATATATTTTTAATTATGTAAATAATAAAACAATTTGAAAGGTCGGAAGTTTAATATTTTTGCCTAGAACCGTGCTTTTCAACATGGGGAGCAGGCCCCACAGAAGGGCAATATGAAAATCATACATCAATGTACTGATGTGTATTTGTGACGCGTTAATAAACTTCTAAATTCAACTAGTTTCGTAAAATATATACTGTTACTATTATCACCTTTGAATTTCGTGCAATGTGGCTTTAGAGCTAGCTGTAAGCTATAGAGTCCACTACGACGATAAGGGCTTGGAATTCCATCCCAGAAGCTCAACGGTAGAGCATCGGTTGACTAGTAAGAAGATCCGTGGTTCTATTCGCGGTTGGGAAAGGAAGGTTCTTTACAAAGTGGCTAACAGAAACCGACTTGATTTCCCAAGAAGAGGAGACTTAAGATTGTAGCTAACTAAATATTGCTAACTAAAATCATTTTTATAGTAAACATCAAGCTGAAAGATTTCACTAACTTGTGGGGTTTATTTTATCTCGAATCTGATAAGCTACATATCTGTTAGGCTTACTGAAGTTAATTTAAATGTACCGTATTTTTACCTAATATTAAAAATTTTAAATGTTATTGTGGTGCACATTTTAAAATATTATTTTGTATAAAATTATTCACCATACAACTACCACACTTACTGCAGCATTTAAAACTTGGAAATAACATCATGATTTAGGAGTACTTAATTACTTATTAAATAAATTACAAAAATTATTCATTAATTGCGGAGGAGAGAGAAAACGGGAAATCAGTTAATTAAAATGCCTAAATTGCATTTATGACCGTTAACAATACTTGACTCGCACATACCTATTGGTTGTCTTTAGACGTTGACACACAGCTGGTACTTTGGTTCTGTTGCATCTCGAAATCTGTCGCTGCAGTTCTGTATATCAGGACATGTACATTTCTGTGGAATCTCTACGGAACACCGTATTTGCAAAACTTGCGAAATACTTCTCTACTGCACCTTTGCGGATATTTTTGTTGCTATCGCTCTCACTGTGGATCTCTCGTAGACGTCTCCTGGTATCTTTCTATGAAAAATCGCTGTTGAATCCCAGGTAAAAGTCGTGTATATCATTCTAGAACCTTCAGTTGCTGCCTCCTTTTGCCTGCGGTCTGTAACGCCTCTAGTCGCTCTAATTGGCCGACCTTAGGACAATGCGACTAGATATCTGGAAAATTGGTTAACATCATTAACCACTCTCGTGGCTTCATCTTGGCTTCCAAGGTTTATTGCCTACTTAGACCTTTCGGGTCAGAGTGCCATAAAACTGACGTCCTTAAGTCTGATGCTATTGTTAAACATTACAAACATCGTAACTACAAACATAAAACTGTCTCTCTAAATGCGCCGCAGTTATTATTAATTAAAATATTTTTTTTAATTTGTAAATTTCATTATGCACTTGCAACACCGTATTAGTTTTGAATTACTATGGGTCATCAACATTTTTTGAAGTATTAAGGTAAAACAAGGCGCAAAAAGATTAAGAACCACTGGCTCTGGAATATCGCCGTTGTTCTTTTGACTGCAGCATCTTCATAAATACATTTTTCGATTTCGAACAAAATTTGTGTGCAGCTGGGCTTAAGATGAAAATTGCAACATAAAACTTCGTGGTTATCTTTGACAGAATAACCCCACAAAGGGACGGAAGCAATTTTGTAGATAGGAAATAGTTTTTCCGTCATCATTTTCTTCCTTTTTATACTTGATGTTTGGAGTTTACCCTTTTTTCTGAATCTTATGACCGGACGAATCTTGAATTCTCCATTCAAAAGAAGACGGCGAGGTATGGAGATAGTTAGGTAGAAACTGTGAATTAAAGTTCATAAATTTTCATTTATAAATTTTTAGATAATTTAAATGCTCACAATTTTGTATCTATACTAATAAAAAACGTTCTAACATGTATGTATGTAAGTAAATATATAAGTAAATAACACGACTTTGCGCAAATCAATAATAAACTGGGTCCCTGTGTAAAATTCAGCGCTAATAGAAATAAGCAGGTATAAGTGCGTTTCGGAAATCATTGGATTTCTTTCTTCAGTGCAACAAAGTTGGACTAGGCAGCTCAAATGAGCACAAACTTATGTCTGCACCCATTTAGGCGCTCTGGTTCATTTTTTCTAGGTGTATATAAAAGCTAGGTCCATGATATCCAGGTATCTGGTCCTTATATCAATATGCTGTGATCCATGCTGTCTAGTTTATTTTTAAGTAAGCATATACTTAAATACAAAGGCCACTCCAGGAATTTCAGAGGCAAATTATTATTCTAGAAAAATGCGGTTTCTCTAAAATGGCAGGGGCAGATCTGAGGCTTGTATAATAACTTTCTAAAATCAGAAAACCAAATGATATTTTCAAATATTTGCAAATATTTGGCTGCATTTCAAAACTTGAACTCCAAACTTCCTTCAAAAAATGAATTCTTTTAGTTTAAGAACACATATGGTAAAATTGACAGGAAACAAATTTAGTTTGAGAATTTGTCCAGAAGATATTTAACAGCTGTTTAATGAACAGAATAAGAAGATTGAAAGAATAATTTGAAAATTATAATTTTATCATTCTTTAAGTTATACATTTGAAATTTATTATATAGGTATGTTACGTTATTATCAGTATTGTGTACAAAAACATAGACTGAGATAAAAATTTAGTTTTAATAATTTTAATAATTTTTGGCCACAGTCAGTGAAATACTGTTATCAGAAAAATAAAAAAATTATATTTCACATTTGTAGTGGAAAACCATGTTCACACTGTTTATGGTGTCTGCTAGTGGTAGAGAGTTTTACTCTACAATGCTTTTACATACAAATACTATTTATAATTTTAAACACGTCCGTCAATTAGTGTGTGCCAGTCCGGCAATTAGTGTGTCACAAGGACTAGCGAATAATACTTATGAAAATACCTAAAATATTGGTAGTTCCATGTTTTCTTCCAGAATATCAGAGTTGGTTTTGATGTTTGTAAATACATCTTCTAACGTCTGGCAATATAAATATTTAGCTGAGCTTAAGATGAAAACTGTAATGCAAAACTTCACGGTTATCTTGAACCGAATATCCCCACTTAGAGACGGAAGTTTGCTTGTTATTGATGGCCAGGCATTTGATTAAATAGAGACTGAAAAAAAATTGTAGATATTAATATGAAAATAATATTTGTGTAAATAGCCTTTTCCATCACTTTTATTCCTTTTCCCTCTTGGTATTTACATTTTACTACTTTTTCTGAATCTTATAACCATGAGACTCTTGAAATGTTATTGAATTAAATATATAAATAAATAAAAACTGCACTGAGATGACGTGTGGTGATAGTAGGGTAGAAACACTGCGAGTTCAAGTTCGTGAATCTTAATAAGGATTCACGAACTTCAATTTTCTTTAAAATAAATAAATAAATAAAAAACACTGAAACGAAGTGTGGAGATAGTAGGGTAGGAACAGTGAGTTCAAGTTCATGAATCTTTATGAATATTCACGAAATTAAACTCACCTTTATAAAAATAATATAATTATTTATATAATTTTTCTCAAATACAGTAATATGGGTAGAGTCCAGTAAGCTCACTGATGGGACTGTATTAATATATTTTGGTGATTTAGTGTTATAGTTTTAGAATTATATTAAAATAAAATCTTTTACTAAATTAAAAAAAAATTATATTTTCATAGGATGACTTTCATAAGAAAATTAACTCGGATTATAGTATCTCTGAAATTATTAATTTTATTAACAGTGCATAGCTTGGAAATCTACACGCCAAACCAATTATAATTGATATTTAAATGAAAGGTTAAATTTACAAATTTATTGGTAATTTTAATATTTAAAATTAGATAGATTTCTTATGAAAATAGATAGTACTGATTGCATAAATAAATATATTTCAATTACCTTAAATTCTAATCTGTAAACTTCTAATAACAGTATTTCTCATCACACTATTTACATTACCTGAATACCGTAGCCAGCGGTCCCATTATTTCAGGAGTCAGTTAACGATAGAAAAATTGAAAATTGTTCTATATTTCTTCGTTCTATCACTTTCGTGACCTTAACTAAGCCTTCTTAATACAATCGATTATATCCGGAACAAAACAAGTTAACCCAAATCATCCTAGCTTACGTCCTACAAGAAAACAAAATAAAATGAAAACATATTACTCGTAGAATAAACTTTCTAATTTGTAAAGAAAGTTTCCCATTTTTACCCCGAACAACATCATTTTAGGACCATGTGTTATTAAATATGCTTACATATTCTATATAAAGTATGTATATAATTATACGATTCAAAAACACATAATTTTGAATTTATAATCCCAGTTACTACTTTATAAGAATACTTTTTAACACTTTACATCATAGTTGAAAAGTGTTCATGACTTTGTTCATTCTGTCTGTCTGTCTGCATGTCTGTCTGTCTGTCTGCCTGCTTGTCTGTCCGTTAGCACGCTAATTACGGTAAAAATGACTTTATCAAAATGAAATTTTAGAATGTTGTTCAGACGGTCTGTGGGACCTATGGGAGTATAAATGAATAATATTACCCTATTAGTTTTAGATTGAACCCGGGTTGAAAAGATGAAATACGTTGAACCCTATGGAATCTCATTTTTCAAACATTTTTAAGCGAATTTAAAATTCACAAATTACTTCGAAAGTTTTAGGAAATATTCAAATTACCCCATAAAATTTATAACAAAAATTGCAGCAAAATATATTTAGTAGCTTTTTAAATAAAAATTAAAATAGCAATTACACACTTCATATGAAAAGAGCACGTGACCATTATATGAAGAGATCACGCGACCATTATACGAAGAGATCATGTGATCCACTTCAAAATAAAATATGGCTTCCATCGTGTGTCAAATCGTGATTTTTAAAGTTCTTTTTAATTCATATTTAATGTTGTATCCGTCCTAAAACCGCTTTATTTTTGCTTAAATTCTGTGTATCTACATACTGGAACAACGTCATTACAATATATTTTAGTTTAAATGATCATCAAACTTTGATTATTTCTACAATGCCCTTATGGAGAATGTAAACACCAAAAGATGTATAATGAGTTGTATAAGAATTGCTGCATTTCTTTAACGCAAAATTATTTAGCTCATGGAGTCTGCAATATAGCCGATATGAATGAAACATTCATTGATTTTACACAGAGAAGCAGACAATTTTTTCGATGAAATTTAAAGCATAGAGTTAAATTACTTGTACCTCTCCATGGATTTAAGTTTTTAAATAAAATAAATTATTATAGTATTGTGATGAATGAAATAAATGAAAAAATATTTATGAATGAAATGCTGCTTTTATAAAGAGAGCCAAGCGTGTTATATATCGATGACATCATTTGAAAAAAATTCATTTGTTTTCGATGAAGTTTTCAAATATAATACATTATTGGAGTATTATGATAATTTTAAAAATATTAGCGAGGATTGTATCACATTTTAGAGATGTTTAAATAAAATTGCATTGCAGTTGAAAGTGTTTCATAATCATTGCTTTATGCATGATTGATCTTTCTTGTTATTTCTTTCATTTTATATACCTGCGTTCCATTTCTTTTGGATTTCTTTATTATCGCAGATTTCATCATATTAAAAAATGTGATGAAATCTGCGATTCATAATATTTATAAAAGTGGGTTCTTTTTAAAACAAAAAGGTCTAAGTACTGAAAGGTTTATATAGTAGAAAATATTTTTTTTATTTTGTTTAATTTTCATAAACATAATATTGATCCCAGTATATTTAACCCATGTAAGATAAAAGGCGCTTTTCAGTGGGAAAAATTATCGTTTTAAATCTGTTATTATCGAAGGTAACAAAATAATGGATTATGGACGCTTTCTGTGAATAATTATTTGTCCATTTTAATTTTGATGACTGTCACCCCAAGTTCCATAACCTTCCATTTAACGCAAATCTCTAGCAAAAATTCAGTCACATGTCTAACACAAACGCATGGTCGAACGTGTTATAATATAGTAAATATGTTTAAGTATAATAATTATGTGATCCGCCCTCTTTAACCTATTGCTTACGGGTGGGAAAGCGTCAATACCAAACGAAGGACCTCCCAAAAAGACAGGTATTTGACATACCCTATCCCAAACAGTTTGATCCCCCTTCGCAGGCATTGGCGTCCCTGTCCTGCCCGTAAGCAAAAGGTGAAAGACATTTTAAAAAATCTTGTATAAAAAGCTTTGGTAAATACGCTGAAATAAACCGTATTTTGATATATATTGCAGTTTAAGAAATATTTATTACGAAAGTCAAAGACGAATAAGTGAGCTTCGAGTTCGCGTCCTGGATAGACTAATAATAACAAGACCACGAATTATTACAGGCAGGTTCACCTACATGGGTGAATTTTTGCAGGACGGAGCCCCTTTTTTAACACTTTACAACAAAGTTGAAAAGTGTTTATGACTTTGTTCATTGTATCTATCTGTCTGTCTGTCTGTCCGGCATGTAGATACCTACGTGTGTGAGTTTTAGCAGGACAGAGCCACATTTTTAATTTCGATGTAGTTTTTGAGACATTTTACTTTTTATGCACTTCTGAAGTGAACCTTTTTTTTTTCCTATTAGCACTTCCAGTAATGTCTCTGCCAAGTACGGTAAAAACTATAACATACAAAAAATATGAAATTCGGTACATTTATAGAGAAATAATTGGGTAATACGATTAAATAAACTATTTATCGATTGAAAGTTTAGTTTGGCATGAACTAGTTCGCGAAGCGAGCTTATGATCAAGGAATTGAGTTCTTGGATTCCCTGGGCTAAGAAAAATCCCAGCTTTTCCCTCCTGCGGAAAATAGGCAGGAATAAAAAATATATTTTTGAAAGTAGAATTTTTAGGAAAGATAGATATGAAGCGATCTCCTCGAGTAGGACGTAAAGCCTGACGAAGGTGGTTGTGAGAGAGGAGAGAACAGGGGGCAGTGCCCCCTAGTGTTTCAGAATTTATTAGTGACCTGCGCAATATACACAATGTTTACTAAAATAGGGCCCATATAATCGATAAATAGATAATTACATAGAGTTAAACTTGTAGCTTAAAATCTTTCTCTCTCTCTCTCTCTCTCTCTCCCCTCTCTCTCTCTCTCTCTGATTTCTATTTGGCACCCAATGATTTGCCTATAGTCATCATTTATTTATATATAAGAAAAGCCCTTTTATTCATCTGTCTGTAACGCTTAGTGATAAATTTCACTAACTTGGCTACTAATTAGGTTAAATATCTCCAACTTGGCAATTATTTTTATAATGGTGCTAAATTAACGAAAATATCGTAAAAAATGTTAAACTATCACTAAATTGAAGAATTAATTATGAAATATTTTTATATTTGGACTATATTGCTTATTGAGGATGCTTTCTATTGATAACTGTCAAGCTAGAGTTACACGAAACATAAATTAATTGGGTACTTCGAAATTGTTTTACATGTTGTTATCTAGAAAAGCGTACATTGTAAAATTCAACGTTATAAACATTGTGAACTATACCTTATACATTATTATGTCGCATAGAAAGAAGTAAATTCATTGGAATATGTAGAGAAAGTCATCTGCTGTCCAAAGCAGATTTTTTCATTATAAATCTCCTGACTAGCCAATACACATGATTGGAGGATTTGAATACTGTAGATATTCATATGCATAATAATTGTAGAGTAAAATACTCTACCACTAACAGGCCCAACTGAGAACGTGCTTTGTCCATTATATATTTTCTGACTGAAACACATCCATTTAACAAACATAGTCTGACACTTTTTTTATTGTAGATATTCGTATATATAATAAATTTAGAGCAAAACACTCTCCCACTAACAGTGGGAGCATGGTTTTTGCATTATAAATCTCCTGACGTTTTAAAATTGTAAATATTTGTATGTATAGTAGCGCAAAACATTTTCTCACTAACAGACCCCGTAAACAGTGTGAAAATTGTGCTTTCATTATAAATCTCCTGACTGGCACACACTAATTGTAGGACGTGTTTAAAATTGTATAATAATTATAGAGTGATGCACTCTCCCACTAATAGACCCCATAAACAGTGTGAGCATAGATTTCTATTATAAATCTTCTAACTGGCACACACTAATTGTCGAACGTGTTTAAAATTGTAAATAGTATTTGTATGTAAAAGCGTTGTAGAGTAAAACATTCTACCACTAGCAGACACCATAAACAGTGTGAACATGGTTTTCCACTATAAATCTCCTGACTGACATACACTAATTGTCGGCCGCGTTTAAAATTGCAAATATTTGTATGCATGATATTTGTAGAGTAAAATACTTTACCATTAACCGACACTATAAACATTGTGATGGTTTTCCATTATAAATCTCCTGACACACATTAATTGTCGGACAATGTATAGCAATTGTAAAGTAAAATACTCTCCCTCTAACAGACTCCATACACTGTGTGAGTATGGATTTCCATTATAAATCCCGTGACAGACATACGCTAATTATCGGACGTGTTTAAATTTGTAAATATTTGCATGCATAGTAATTGTAGACTAAAACAATCTACCACTAACAGACACCATAAACAGTCTGAGCATGGTTTTCCATTATATATCTCCTGACTGACATCCAGTAATTGTCGGAAGCTTTTAAATTTGTACATATTTATATGTTTAATAATTGTAGAGCGATACACTCTACCACTAACAGACCCAATAAATACAGAGCATGATTTGTCCATTATAAATTACGCTTTCTTTTCTGCGAAACTGTATTACTTTTTATTTAATGGACGTGACCTATAAATATGCTAATTTCGCGTCGTTCGAGTCACCTTTCCGACGTTAAAGATTCAAGACTGCAATTTAGTACGCATTTTAAAAGTTCTGAAAAGAGATGTTCAATTTTTTTCAACTCCACTTCTTTTTTCAGAGATGCTCCAGATACAGTTGATTAAAAAGTTTCTCTGAACATTAAAATAAAGAAATAGAGGAAAAGATCATGAAGGGTTTTCCCCATCTTGATAAAAAAATGAAATATGGGGAACAAAATATGCATATCTAGCGTTTTATAGAGAGTGCAGGATTTCTTGAAAATATTTGATTTAGAATATCGGTTCCAAATGTCAACAGAGATGACGATTAGTATATTTTTTCACTTAAAAACTTTTAATTATAGAGCCTGAAAGTATGAATATTTGTTATCACGAGGAAGTTTAAACAAAGAACTCAAATATTTGCCTTTTAAATGACATTCCCTAATCTTAGATTCATATATGACTTTTTAATAAGAATTAAAACCTCAGCGATTATTAAAGTTTCTAGCATTACGTATAGCTCTCTAAATAGAGAATTTTTTGCATTTCTACTTGTTTCTTCTGCGTTTTGTATCATCCCGTATTTTATGCAGCATTTAAATTTTGTATCACTATGTATCATCTGCATCTTGCATCATCGTGTAACATCTGTATATTGTATTACCTTGTATTATAGTGTATCATCGTATAACAGTGTCTTGTATCATCTACAATTTGTATCATCCTGTATGATCATGTAACATCTGTATCTTGTATCATATTGTATCATCGTATAACATCTGCGTCTTGTATCATCATGTATCATCATGTAACATCTGTATCTTGTATCATATTGTATCATATAACATCACTATCATATTGTATCATATAACATCGTATAACATCAGTGTCTTGTATCATCTACAATTTGTATCATCCTGTATCACCGCGTAACATCTACACCTTGTATTGTACCGTATCATCTTGTATCTTCTGCATCTTGTTCATCGGACCTTTTTATTATGTACATCTTGTTCAGCATATATTAGCTGAATATTGTGTCACCTTGTATCTGCGTCTTATTTCATCTGCAGCTTGTATCGCTGTGTATCACTCTGTATTGTTAGCTTATTGTATTACCTTCTATCAGCATCTTATATGATTTTGTATTACCTGCATGTAGTGACATCTGCATTTATAATTGTATATTCCTTGAAGCTGATTAGCTCCTAAAAGTTATATATAATGTGCAACTTATATCTTGTATTTTTATTTTGAACTGATTATCATGAAATATAAAATACCCCTAATGGATTTCTATAGCAATATCTTTCTTTTTGAAAAAAAATACTTGTTATATTTTATTGTACGTCGACTATTTATATTCAATATATAAACTGCAGATATAAACTGGATATTTTAGTAAGAAAAATAATTTGTTAATAAAATTATATTACATAGATTTATATCTTCCAGGTGAAATATCTTCTAAATTACGCGATAGATTTTTATGATTAATTTTCATGCATTTCGTCCACAAAATATTCCGATATACGTTTTATACCCCTATAGTAACGTGCGTATTAATGGAGAATAAGAACGTGTTCCTGTCGGCCTATCTATATATCACTCCAAAATGGATTTGAACAGCTTTCAACGAATTTATTAAACTCAATTAAAAGCAGGTGTATGACTAAAATTATATCCAATTTATACCTTCGCAATAGGTAAAAGTGAAAATTCAAAACTCGTTTTCAAGCTAAATATCTCCTGAAATAATCAATCTATTTTAATAACATTTTTTCTGGCAATAAGACTCAGTTGAAGGAATGTTTTAAAGTTTTGCTGACCTACACCTACCTGAGGAATAACAGTGATTAAAATACTAGTTCGTGTTTTTATGTATGGAAAACTTGAAACGCAAAAACACTTCAGCCAGTTTACATACCTTCTTCACTGTTCTAATAAGCTGAAAAGAGAGCAGATATATGGCTAAAATTATTTCAGACTTTGTACGGCGATAATAGAATATAAAAGAGAAAATTATACAATATGCGTTTAAACTTAATATGTACTTAATATGCGATTGATATGGATGACACATTTTGAGGCAGAGGTTGGATAATCCAGTGATTAATTAAGGCACGAGGATCATACTCGGATGACATAACTTCGAATCCGGGAGCTACCTACACTATCCTCGTGTCTATAAAGAGCATGGGAATGTTAAACATGTGGACCTAAAAGTCATTTCCAGAGGTTGGTGGTAGGGGGAGAACTGTACGGTTCCTATAGGTGTCACCTCCACTGCTTTCTGGTCTAAATTGGATGACACTGTTCCGGCTATAGAAGCAAATACCTCACATTTTCGGGTATTTCTGACGGTCTGGGTTATAAAGAAAGAAATATAGATGTTGAATACAAAAATGTTCTTGTATATAATTTTATCTTCATACACCTATTCGAGGAATAACAAGAATTAAAATATCCGTTTTTATATTCCCGTAATAACAAATGCAAATTTTAAAACTAATCAGCAAATTTATATACTTTTTTCTGGATAGTTAGCTTTAATGGGAAAATGTTTATTACAAAAATAAAAAGTTATTGTGCATCGCGTTAATACACTGACTTCCAAATGTTAAGCACGCAATGCACATTTTTATTTTTCGAAAGCGTATTTGAATTTGAGTGGCTGAAAATCGCTGCGAATGTAGATGGCAGTATGCAAATATAGTAAGTTACAGCCAATCACGATTGACTGTCCGGATATATGCTAATTAGGTAGTCGTTGAAGACGCCAGCATTCTGAAGGGTTGAGGAGGTGCATTTAAATGCTGATACGATGTGTTTATAACTTTTGCAAGATTATTTTTGATTATATTCGCATTTTTATGGCTGAAAGAAGACGAATAACAGATAGTGAGCGCTGGCGTGCTGTCGGACGCATTGAAGCAGGGCAGTCAATCAAATATGTCTCTATTTTCTTTGGTGTTGATCATTCGGTAATTTCTCGATTATGGAAACAATTCCAAACAAGTCAAATAGTTGTCCGGAGACCTGTTACCGGTCGTCCAATGGTTACCACCCCCTCTGATGATCGGTATATTGCTATAGTAGCCAAGCGGAATCAACGAGCGACCTCCACAACTGTTACATCCATGGTTGCAGCGGCACTTGGTAAGACAATATCTGCCAGGACTGTATGCCGAAGGCTCCACATGAAGGGATTGTACGCCCGAGTACCACAATTTTGTTTTCTGATAACCGTCCAAGCCAGAGGGGCAAGATTAAAATGGTGTCGTCAACATGTCAATTGGATTGTCTCAGATTGATGCAACGTCATGTTCACGGACGAGTCTATATTTGCCCTGGAATCAGATGATAAGCATGTAAGGATCTGGAGAGAACGATGCACCCGCAATTAGGCCAAGAACATTATCGAACATCACTCATTCAGAGGTGACAGAGTCATGTTGTGGACTTGAATATCAATGGGATATCGCACAGAGCTGCACTTGTTTAAAGGCGGTTCTGTGACGGCTGTGCGGTATCGGGGTGAAGTCCTAGACCCCATTGCAAGACTCTACACTGCAGCAGTTGGTTCTGATTTCCTCCTTATGGACGATAATGCCCGTCCCCATAGAGCTAATATCGTTGACGAATACCTGGAAAGTGAGGGCATTTTTCGTATGGAGTGGTCGGCGTATTCCCCCGACCTTAATCATACTGAAAACCTTTTTAACACTTTACAACAAAGTTGAAAAGTGTTTATGACTTTGTTCATTCTGTCTGTCTGTCTGTCTGTCTGTCTGTCTGTCTGTCTGTCTGTCCGTTAGCACGATAACTGCCGTAAAAATGACTTTATCAAAATGAAATTTTAGTATGTTGTTCAGACGGTCTGTAGGACCTATGGGAATATAAATAAATAATATCACCCAATTAGTTTTTTATTGAACCCGGTTTGAAAAAATGAAATACATTGAACCCTATGGGACCTAATTTTTCAAACATTTTTTAAGTAAATTTAAAATTCACGAATTGCTTCGAAATTTTTAGGAAATATTCACATTATCCCATAGAATATATATTAAAAAATTCAGTATAATATGTTAAGTAGTTTTTTAATTAAAAATTATTTTAATATAGGAAAAAAACAAATTCAATTAAATTCTGACTTTGGGATAACTTCCAGAAAGAAAAGAGAGATATATTATATAATAAATATCTTTCCATTTGTTTAAACGTTTTGCATATGGGAAGGGCTTCACATTTAAAAATAAGTTTGGTAGATAACAATTTTTCATTTTTTTCAAACATTTTTTAAGAAAATTTAAAATTCACGAATTGCTTCGAAATTTTTAGGAAATATTCACATTATCCCATAGAATATATATACAAAAATTCAGTATAATATGTTAAGTAGTTTCTTAATTAAAAATTATTTTAATATAGGAAAAAAACCAATTAAATTCTGACTTTGGGATAACTTCCAGAAAGAAAAGAGAGATATATTATATAATAAGTATCTTTCCATTTGTTTAAACGTTTGCATATGGGAGGGGCTTCACATTTAAAAATAATTTGGTAGATAACAATTTTTCATTTTTTTTTAAATTTTATATAACTCTTCATGATAAATTTATTTGATGGCATTTTTAATGCACTTTCCTACGTCCTAGACAGTTAAAATTTGGTACACAGCTTAAATTTGTTGAACATTTTATTCGACAAAAATTTTATGGATCTTTAAATATAGATCATATATTTTTTTCGAAATGGCCTGAAAATAATCCCCGTTCACTTCTATAAATCATTGTTGTAATATTGTTAAAAATTCTGATGTGGACAGCACATGTCTTTCCCTGCAGACTCATATTCGTTCTCTTTATTCAATAATAATTTGAGTTTATCTGCACAAAATAACAACCATAAGTATTTTAAATGACATTGAATTTACACGTTAAACTTAGATTTGGTTCTTATTTGATAGCTGGACTTATTGTCAAAGGTGGCGTAGCGAAAACGCGAAAAAACTAGAATATCTCAACGGCTAGTCCTAGAGTAATGGGGTTAGTCTTATTATTTTTTTTGTCAAAAATCACGTACAAAATAGGAATTTAATTGATATAATTGAGCACACGTAGTCTTTTATTTTTATATATAACGATTTTTGCGGGCCATTTCGCAAAAATAGCCCGTTCCTTTTTCCCAAATCCTACTAGAATGACCTACAAATGATTTATATACAAAATTTTGTTAAATTTGGTATATAAATCACTTGTAGGTTATTGAAATATTATACACCAAATTTTGTTAAATTTGTTCCATTAGTTTTTAGCTAGAGTGTATAAAGGGAATTTCTGCCGGCCATTTCGCAAAGGAGGCAGATTCTTTTATTACGAATCCTACTATAATCTAATGAACATCAGGATTTCCCTCAAAAAACATACCTACCAAATTGTATGAAATTCGGTCCATTAGTTTTTCAATTAGAGTGGATGTAATATCCACACAGACACACAGAAAAATACACACATATACCCTTACACACACAGACGTCTTCCTAAAAATAGATTTTTCGTGTTCTAGAAGTCCCAAAACGTGTAGATCCTTTGAAAATTCGTGTTCCGATCTTCGGCACGATTCCAATACTTTGAGTACATACACATACACACATATATTATCTGTGTATTATCTGTGTATCTAAATTCCATGACTATGCAATTACAATAGTTGTGATTTTAAATGATCCCTAAACTTTTATTATTTCTTCAACGAAGCCTAATTTTAACATATGCGGAATGCAAATATCTCAAGCGATTGTAAGATGAATTACATAAGAATGGCTGAATTTTTTTCACACAAAATTATTTAGCTCTGGAGTCTGGAATACAAGTTATATGAATGAAATATTCATTGATTTTACATAAAGAATCAGATGATTTATATTTCAATACAGTTTTAAATATTTAAGTATAATAAATTACTGTAGTACTGTGATAATGTAAAAGATATCACCACTGAATGTATCACATTTTAGAAATTTTTAAATGAAATTACATTTCAGTTGGAAAGTGTTTCATAATCAATGCTTATGCATGATTAATCTTTCTTGTTTGAGATGCACTCGGGAGTGCTGTCTCTGCACGTTTACCTCCTCCAGCCTGTATCAGAGAGTTGGAAACTGCCCTGTTGGAGGATTGGCCATTGCTCGCATCTGCGATGGTTGTTTATCATCTCATTGAAAACTTGGAAAATCGTTGTAAGGTTTGTATGAAGGTCCGGGGTGGCCACATACCATATTAAAGTAAGTTTTATTTGGTTTGTTTGCCTTTAAACATCATTTTGTTAATGACTCAAATGTGACGTCATCATATAACTTACGAAAAGTACATATTTTTTTCATCTTTGTACATAATTCTTGTTTTCTTTAATGCATATACATATTTGCTACCTTCATGTATAATTTTTAGTTAAGCTTTACTTTTCCATTTTTTTTTATTTCATCGTCCGTGCTTAAATTTTGGAAGCCAGTGTATATATAATTGAAAATTAAACAATATACTTCAAAGGTAAATATCGTCCAAACTATCTTATTGATTTTTAAGAAGCTTTTTCAGGCAATGAATCTAACACCTGGAAATATTCTGATGTAAGCTTTCTAGTTAAGTAAGTTTTCTAGATGTAAGTTTTCTAGCTACACCTATCCATTAATCTTGTCTATGATGGGCGTTTATACCAAGTGGTGTCGTTCCAAAGTTTTAACTTAGTTTCAGCCCACATTCAAACAAGTAACATTTAATTTGGGAATTGTTTAATCACGTAGAGGCGATTCACGGTGGCCAAGTTAATCTTGAATTCTAACATCTGATCTGAATATTTGAGGGCTACATTAATAGCGTTATTGGTGTCATATTTCAGTATGTATATACAATAAATTTTCATGCAGAAATAATTCAGAAAATTCATCCTTAACTTATATGTGTGGTCGCATATAGATATTGCTTAAAATTATCGCCTCGAACTGGAAAGCAATTTAATCTCCTTTATTTAAAAAAATAAATTACATATTGTCATCTATATATATATATATATATATATATATATATATATATATATATATATATATATATATATATATATATATATATATATATATATATATATATATATAATTGCATTTGGTCATTTCCCTTATTTTTTCATATG
Organism: Amaurobius ferox; assembly: GCA_951213105.1. Taxonomy (NCBI): domain Eukaryota; kingdom Metazoa; phylum Arthropoda; class Arachnida; order Araneae; family Amaurobiidae; genus Amaurobius; species Amaurobius ferox. Next base: position 81,717,436 of record OX578142.1, on the reverse strand, counting down.
AATCTTGTGTGTTACTTTAGGAGAGTGTGCTGCTTTGCGCCAACTTCTGGAGAATAATTGGATAACTGTGGAATTAATTTTCATTTTATATGTTTACTATGCTATATATATATATATATATATATATATATATATATATATATATATATATATATATATATATATATATATATATATAATTGAAGAATTTTTATTTTATTTGTATTATATATACCTGAGATTGATCGTTAATAGAAAATGTTCTGTATAGCAAAAGTGAAAAGTAGATGGACTGAAACGTAAATGTGACATCAAAAATACTATACGACAAGCCGTTGAATATTTTAAATGTTTTTTTAAATATTTATTTAACGGCTTGTCGTATACATTTCAGTATATCTTCCTTTCACTCTGGCTAGACAGAACATTTTCTATTAATGATCAATCTCAGGTATATATAATACAAGTAAAATAAAAATTCTTCGATTAAATAGTGCCTTAAAAATTATCAGCAGCTTAAGCACGTTATTTTTAAAAAGGGAATAATTTATTACCTTCAGTCATGTTATTTGAATTTATAACAAGTCAATCATTATATATATATATATATATATATATATATATATATATATATATATATATATATATATATATATATATATATATATATATATATATATATATATATATTACGGTTAAAGTAAAAAATCCTGTTAGTATTAATAACAAACTGTTATTATTAATAATAACCACGTCTTTTGGTAAATGTGATGAATATTTCATATTGATCATATATACCGGTAAATATTAATTACCAATGAAGTTTGGTCATTGTTATTAATTAAGCATAATTTACCAAAACCCCAAATTTAACGTAATTTTTATGTCATGCGATTGGAAGTGTATGGTATTACATACAATAACAGTTTAATTAACAATGAAATTTGGTCAATGTAAAAAATGTTTTATAATAATGATTACTGTTATTTATAAGATGCATTCATTAATTATTACAACAGACAAATTACATTACACACAAACACCTTAAGGCGACATAAAATTGCAAACAAATGACATTACAAATACAATAAATGGAAATCTCAAGCTAAACGCGTTGAAAATTATTACATTGACCAAACTTCATCCGGTTCATGTGATAAATTCTCATAAATTATTCACTTTAACCGGTTTATTTGGTTAGTATTAATAATAACCGTTTATTAATAATAATAACCGATTAATCGCATTGACCGTAACATATACTAATGCTTCCCTAAATTTTTCACTCTTACCGGTGATTTTACATGCATACATCCCAAATGAAATTGGTAAATTTGATAAATATGCCAGAATTTCTCACTTTTACCGGCGATTATGCATAATACGGAAATGTGACAAGTTTGATAAATATCACTCGCTATATTACTTTTAAAGAGATTTTTACATACTTTTCAAAATGTAGTTGATAAATTTTATAAATATCATGAAATTTCCAAACTGTTATTGTTTTAATAAAGTAATTTATGAATTTAAGTAAATTTTAATAAAATGAATATAGAAAATATTTTTTTTAATAGAGCAATTTAATGAATATAATAAAAATCTGTTTCAGCTTAATATTAGAATTATGGATACTTTTGGTTTAGCCGGGCGCAGGCGATTTGAAAATAAATTAAATTTCAATATATTATTGTCAATTTGTTTTTCGTCTGAAATATTTTGTGATTTGTCGTTCCGATTCGTGAAAGCCATTCCCATTTGAGACAAATCGTAGGCCCAAGCCCATGCTCTATGTGCAATGAAATAAGCAAAAACAATGAAAATTGAACTGACGTCCGCGTACCCGATCCGTCTCAGTTTCCAGATCAAATAAAAAGTAAAACATATCAGAAATTCCAGTGAGGGATGATCTCTGTTCTATGTGAGAAGGATCATCTATTGCACAAACAGCTGTTACTACGGCCTACCTCCGACAGTCGGCGTGACCGGATTCTGTAATGTCATTTTAGTGGGTGAGCGTCAGCTCGAGGTAAGCTCGAGTAAAAATTCAAAACCACTGTTAAAATTATTGAGCACTTTCGCACGATTCCATATTATTGCTTTTTTGATGAAGTTTTAAGCGTGGTTAGAAAGTAATTTCAACTCCAAGGTTATTGCGTTTTTAAGTAAAATAAAATATTGTAGTATTGTAATAATTTTAAAAATATTTCCGCTGAATGAAAGGAATGGAAAAAGTTCATTAATGAAATATTCATTGCTCTTATATAGAGAGCCAGGTGATTTATACTTGGATAACGCTATTTGAATAAAGTTCATTTGTTTTCGATGAAGTTTTCAAATATAATAAATTATTGTAATATTGTGATAATCTTAAAAATGTCACCGCTGAATGTATCGCATTTTAAAAATGTTTAAATAAAATAGCATTTCAGTTGGAAAGTGTTTCATAATCAATGCTTTACGCATGATTGATCTTTCTTGTTTAAATGTTCGTGTCACTTTTATTTCTAAGTATAACAAAACTCTGAAATGAATATAAATTATTGCACTATGATATCTGAGGAGAGGTAGTTAGATATATAAAAGTAAAACTCATATAATTAAACAGATATGAAATGATGAAAATTGCTATTCTTTAGTTAAAAAGACAGAAATTTTGAGATCCCCTTTGTGAAATATTGAAAATATTTCATCAATCAAGAAATTGCATTTTCTTTATCTAAATTGAAGTATTTAATTGGATTCTATTAAGGCATTATTTTTGTCAAATTATATATAATTATGATGATTTGAGCAATTATAACTGATTGAAAATGATTGATGACGACAGTGTTTGTATTTTTCATGTGCCTGATTATTTAAAGCTTTAGGAAACATTTTTCGAAACAAGTGATTCATAAAATTAATTTTTGAAACTAAAATATATTTTCTTAAATTAAACTGAATTATTCTTTAAAGGAATTTTGGCTCATTTCGTGTCTGCGGGTTACATATGGAGTATTATCTCGTTTTAATTAAATTTAATAAATTTTTAATCGATTGAGAAGTGGAATGATTGATTTCCAGTCATTAATTATTCATTATTTAAATTCAGCATCTTTATGCTGAGAGTATTCTGTACTGGAATTCTAAATAAAACTACCACGTTTTTATTAATATATAAATTTGTAAAGTCGCAGGCAAAGCGTATTCTTCGCTATCTGGGCGTTTATTCTTTCTAGTTAAATTTTCTTTTTCTGCAAACTTGATGGTCCGTTCTACTGTAGAGAGTTTTTAAACGTCAATTCTAATATGCTTTGAAACATAACTCATATTTGTTTCTTACATAAATTTAGTCTATAAGTCATTATACACTCTGTTGCAAAAAAATATATGCACCCATAAAAATTGAAATACATCCGCGAAAGTCGGCATGCAAATGTCGTTTTAAGAGTTATGCAAATGATCAAACTGTCAGCACCAATGTTTGTGTGATGTTCTTGCAACGCGCATCAGAATGATGCATCGTGTAGTATTTAAAATGACTGGCCAATTAGGTCCTATCCCGGGCGTAACTGCATTTTTTTTATTCTGGCACTGCGCATATGATGTCACGATAATAACAAACCTCGCGCATTTTGTTCTCGGACTTTCTAAAGAGACCGAGAATATCTTTCGGCGTCACTGAGGAAGGTGTGCACAGTACAATTAAAATTCTCTGCGCAAAATTGTTTAAGTCTGGATATTGCCACTTCAAAATTAACAAACAATTTTTAATTGTAATTATTGGAAAAATTGCTGTGTTTTGGCAACAACTCTCCTGGTCTGTGGCGTCACGAATGACGAAATTCTACTCTCGTCGACGTCCGGCTGAAAAGTTTTTGATTGGTTGCCGGGCTCATAGCTCAACCTTATATTAAAAAAACCTTGATTGGAACTGAATTTTCTATCTGATACTGCGAGTTGTGTACGATGATGATTTTGAGATGTACTCGATGGAGTTAAAAACAAGTGTCAGATTTAAAGATAGGTTACACCGTAGGTCTCAGGGAGGTTGGTTTGTCCAACATACGTATCAGAGGTTTAGGATGCCCAAGAGAGACATTGCTCAATAAGATCGTGCAGTCAGGAAAATATCTACGGCCTTATTTATGACTCGGACAATGCCGAGTAATTCGTTTTAGTATGAATATAAAGCAACTATGGTTGGTTTTTGAAATTCCAGCCATACCATAATTACCACTTTTTGTGGTAATTGACGTTCGTATTGACAAAGGACATAATCAGAGTTCTGAAAATAAATATGAACTACAAAGTAAAGCAGATTTTTTGTGGTAAGTATATGTAGCTTTAGCTACTATTAGTGTAGCTTTAGTGTAGTTAATAGCTAAAGCTACACTAAATAGCTAAAGCTACACCAAATAGATAAAGCTGCACTGAATAGCAAAATCTTCACTGAATATTCCGTTTCCTTTAAAATTACAATCCTTATATACACACAACTCCTTTTTTTACACTGTAGATACGTTCCTCAGAAATTCGTGTAAAAAAACCATGTAAACAGATAAGTTTCCTATAGTAAAATTGGGGGTACGTTCCATGTTACCCGAAAACCGTGTAAGTTGAAATGAAGAACTATACTTAGTTTAAAAAACGTGTAAAAAAATGCTGAAAACTGTAAAAGTTCTGATATGCATACGAATGATATATACATACATATGCAATTTTATTGAGCAATAAAACTTAAAATGCAGAATTCATAAGTAACAAGAAAGATCAATCATGCTTAAAGCATTGATTATGAAACACTTTCCAACTTCAATGCAATTTTATTTTAAAAATTCTAAAATGCAATACATTCCTCGGTAATATTTTGAAACTTATCACAATACTGCATTAATTTATTATATTTGAAAACTTAAACCTTCATCGAAAAAAATGAACTTCATTCAATTGACGGCATTGAAATATAAATTGCCTGATTTAAACATCTCTAAAATGTTATACATTCTTCGGTAATAGTTTTAGAATTATCATAATACTACGATAATATATTATATTTGAAAACTTCATCGAAAACAACTGAAATTAATTCAAATGACGTCATAGAAAAAATAACACGCCTGGATCTCTCTATAAAAACAGGATTTCATTCATAACTTTCTCCCATTCATTTCATTCATCACAATACTATAATAATTTATTTTATTTAAACATTTTGCTTAAGACCATGGAGCTACAAAAAATTAAACTCTATGCTTGAAACTTCATCGAAAAACATCGTCCTTCTCTTTATGAAATCAATTAATATTTCATTCATATCAGCCAAGCAGACTCCATGGACTAAATTATTTTGTGTTAAAAAAATACAGGAATTCTAATACAACTCATTCTATATATTTTGCTGTTTACATTTTACATAGGTGAAAAATAGGCTTAGTTGTAGAAATAATCAAATTTAGAAGAGCATTTAAACTCAAATATATGGTCATTGCGTTGTGTCAGTATGTAGATGCACAGAATTTAAGCAAAAATAATGTAGTTTTAGGACGGATACAACACTCAATATGAATAAAAAAGAACTTAAAAAAATCACGATTTTGAAACAAAATGGATGCCATATATCATTTTGAAGTGGGTCATGTGATCGTTTCATATCATGGTCACGTGATCGTTTCATATAAGAGGTGTAATTATTATTTTAATTTTTATTTAAAAAACTACTGAATATATTTCGCTGAATTTTTTTTTATATATTTTATGGAACAATTTGAATATTACCTAAAATTTTCGAAGCAATTTGTGAATTTTAAATTCGCTTAAAAAATGTTTGAAAAATTAGGTCCCATAGGGCTCAATGTATTTCATTTTTTCGACCCGGGTTCAATCCAAAACTAATTGGGTAATATTATTCATTTATATTCCCATAGGTTCTACAGACCGTCTGAACAACATACTAAAATTTCATTTTGATTAAGTCATTTATTTTTACGGCAGTTATCGTGCTAACGGACAGAGAGACAGACAGACAGACAGAATGAACAAAGTCATAAACACTTTTCAACTTTGTTGTAAAGTGTTAAAAATAAGTAGCACCAGCAAAAAAAAGGAATCTGTTAATCAAAATTAAAAATAGAAAACTCAAATTAAAAATAGAAATAAAGAAATAATATTTAGTCACATAATTATTCGTCGCTACTTGATAATAAGCGAAATTCTTTGCGACTATCTGGACCAAAGTCGTTATCATCACTAGATATATCCACATCCGTCAAGCTCTTTAATGGAGACTTTCGTCCGGTAATACTGTTTTGAATTGCCGAACTACTTTCCGAAATGTCTTGCGCTGTCGGCTTTTTTATTCAAAAATCTGTTATAGACAGTTGAACTTTTGTTTTTTAAGTTCTTTATACAACTCTTGATATCCAGCCAAACTATTATTCATATTTCGTTCGAATTTTAGGGCACGTTCCATGTTTGGGTCAATTTTTAAAAACGATCCACCATACATTTCCCAAATGTTAGAACATCGCCAATTAATCTAGCAGTTAGTTGACATATTTTGGCCTCTTCCTCGTTATCGCTATTATGATCCTCAGTACGATTACCGTCATCTGTTATTAAATCAATCAGATCATCCACATTTAAAGGTTTATCTATCATTAATTCGCGCGCGCGTCGATGTCTTCAATTTGTAGGCCCTCAAATCCTTCTCCTCCCATTTCATGTGCCAAGGCTATAACTTTGGAAGACTCCATCGTTGTTTGAGGCACTGAGTTACCACTCTTGATGCATTCTGGCCAAAGTGCTTTCCAGCAAGGATTTAATGTTGATACCCTTAACTTCTCTTTGGCCAATGAAGCATATGTAATGAATGCAATCCATAATCGAATATTTTTTCCATGCATCAGCGATTGTGAGGTTGTCCTTCTCTACTGTATGTAAAATATGTTGGAATGCTCGTTGAGTATAATACAGCTTAGAGGTAGCGATTATACCCAGGTCTAATGTGGTTGAATCAAGGGAGTAGTATTAGGTGGCAAAAATGTTACTTGAACATTTGGATGCTCTAATACCGGATGACTGGGCGCATTATCTACGACCAAAAGTACTTTAAAATCAAGACATCGTTGCTGCATATATCTTTTTAACTTCAGGAACAAAACATTCTTCAAACCATTCCGTAAATAGACCTGCTGTCATCCAGGTCTTTTTATTCGGCCTCCAATGAACCGGCAACTGTTGAATATTTTTTCCTCTCAAAGCACGTGACCTTAATAATCGGTTGATTAAAAGAGGCTTTAAAATTGTGTCACCAGAAGCGTTTCTACGCAATAAAAAGTCACCCGATCTTTAGCAACTTTAAACCCACTTGCAATTTTTTCAGATTTTGTTATAAAAGTTCTGGCAGGCATTTTTTTTCCAGAATAGACCCGTTTCATCGGCATTGAAAATTTGGTCGGAAAATAGCCCCATCTTCGATTATTTAGGCTAGTTTTGCTGGAAAGCTTTTAGCAGCCTCTTCATCTGCTGATGCAATTTCTCCTTTAATTTTTAAATTATGAAATGCATTTTTTTTTAAGAAATCCTGTTAGCAATCTATCACTAGCCGAAAATTCTTTTCTCTTATCTTGACGACTTGTTCATGGCTCCGATATATGCACTTTTCATAAATTCGTAGTGCCTTCTGCTTTACAATATTTCCATCTACAGGTATTCTCTTTTGCAATAAATGCTCCATCCAAAGCTCTGCACATTTTTCCATTTTTACTAACACTTCATCTCTAATGTATACTATGTTTTGGAACTAAGTTTTGATGCGCAGATGGCAGATTTCCGTATAGCATTCTCATTTTTCAATGGTTCTGATAGTGGATTCGTTCAAGCCAAAATCCTTGCCCATAGATGTTGCACCTTCACCTCTCGCAAGACAGTCCAAGATTTTTAATTTAATTACTAAAGAAATGGCTTGCTTTTAGCGAATCTTTAAAACTTTCGACATTTTGTAAAATATTATCTAGGGTAAAAATTTTATCTAGATAAAAATACCCTTTTTCACTTCTTAAGGTCAGAAATGTTCAAATACACAATTGATAGCACTATGTATGCCTGATAACACGAACAATTGATTAAATATTGTGAACTAATAAATGTAAACAATTTAATGATGCAATAAGTTATGTAAATGTCATACGAAATGGGTAGTTAAGAGTTATCGAATAAGGGGATACCCCAATGGGGAATCTCCTTAATAAGGGCAGATCCCTTCGAATAAGGAGATTCCCTAGTAGTTACTGGGGAATCCCCTTATTCGATTACATTATAGTAGAGCGCAGAGCTGCCTAATTTTTGAAGTGTGGGAAAAACGTGAATTTTTTTTTATACATTGGTATCAAAGACTGCAATTTATACTAGACCGCGCATGGTCACATACATAAGCATAAGACAATGACTTTGAAATCGTGTTAGATCAAATATATTTTTCAAAAAAGGAAGACTTTTTTGAACCATGTAACTTCAAATTCGTGTAAACAAAAAGCGTGTAAAAAAGTGCATTTTTTCCCATACAAAATTAGTCACAATCACCACTTGCTGATCATCGACAGGGAGAAGCGACTGACCTTTGTATTGGCATTTCTGGCTAGAGTTGAAATGGATGCATCGTGGCCATGGCAGATTCTATGGAGCGATGAAGCGCATTTCCATCTAAGTGGAACAGTCAACACCCCTAACTGTCGCATTTGGGACACGAAAAACCCTCGTACCTTCCAAGAGATTCCACTTCACTCCCCGAAAGTTACAGTCTGGAGTGGATTCACAGCCACGTTCATTCTTGGACCTTTCCTTTTCGAAGAGGCTACTCCCAATGGCCCTGTGGCATGCACCGTGACGGCCAGGAGGTACAAAAACATGCTCGAAAATTTTGTTGTACCCCAACTGCAACAGCACCAATGTCTTGATAATTACCTTTATGTGCAAGATGGAGCGCCTCCACATATTGGACTGTGTGTACAGCAGTTTCTTCGGCAATATTTTACTAATGGTAGAGCAATTAGACGCGCGTTTCCGACAATCAGGTCATCTCGTTCCCCAGATCTTAATCCCTGTGATTTTTGGCAGTGGGGATACTTAAAAAGTCTTGTTTATCGAGGACGTCTGGTAACCTTGGCAGATTTGAAAGACATTGTCATTCTGCATGTGAGAAGCATCTCAATCGACCAATTACGATCCGCAGTTGAATAAGCTATCCACAGACTGCAGATTTTACATCTTGAAGAAGGGAACCATATTGAGCAGCATTCCCTGCATCGATAAGGTCCTTCTGATATGAATGTTGGGTACGTTCGAATAAAATGTTTTACAAATGTGTATCTTGTGTCTTTTCAGCATATTTTCTGTTGTACAGTGCCACCTATCGGTGTTTCTGGAACTAATTTTTTTTCGCGTAATCCCTTTTCCTATGTCTTGAGTAGTAGGTTCAACAATTTTGGAGCCATTACACTGAGTAGTTCGATGTATAGAGAGCTCACAGTAGAGGTGTTCTAATTCTGACCACCCGGTATATATATATATATATATATATATATATATATATACATATATCAAACTGGTGATGAGACACAAAAACTAATTTGAAAGATAAGAGCAAGTCTGAAAATAAATCTACCATGTAGGATTCATTTAAAAAACGTTAACAACTATCTGTTCAAAAATGCAATCCATGGATGGGCAAATATATCTGGTCGTTTTACAAAAATGTTGGTAATGAAAACATAAATTATTTAGTTCGTATTTAAAAATATTATTTCACAGTCATTTTTATTATCAGTCAATATTTTTGTTTTTATGTTTTTTCTGAAGGTAAGGAATGCTAGTTTGCTAAAAGAAATTAACGATATATTATTCATTAAGGCAATTAAACTAACTGCAAGCGTAATTCATTTTTAACCGGAAGTGAAATAAACAAGTAACCCCTTTTTGACAATTTGAAAAAGAAAATATAACTAAAAATGATATAAGGAATTATTAATTAATTAGTTATAAAAAAAGAAATTTGATTTGGAACGTTAAGTAAATCCTTTATTACATGATTTAGTTACAAAACTATGTGAAAAATGTCATATTAATAACATTTATTTTACATATATTTATATATATATATATATATATATATATATAAGTATATATATATATATTATATATATATCTATATATATACATATATATATATATATATATATATATATATATATATAATATATATATATACATATATATAGTAGAAATTCTTCCCCTGCTCTTTAACGCTCGCAAACTCCCAAAACTCACTTCGCGAGTGGGAAGGCTTCGCCTCTCATTCGCTGGCGTTCACTGAGCTTGCTTCGCGAGCTCTTTCGTCAGATTATACTTCCGTTAGGGGTCGTCTCATGTTATCTAGCCCTGAATAATCCTTCACGAGCTATTTCACACCGGCTGATGCACAAGATAACTTTTGAGTCCATTGTTCACTGACGCTCGCTAACTCCTAGGGCTCGGATGATCCACCCTCTGTTCTATGCAGCCCATTAATCGCGGGAGATAGCTTTGCCAGCTCTTTTTTAAGCCTATTACGCAGGTGGCGTTTTGACCCTTGTTAGCTGACCCGCACCAAGTCTCTGAAACCGCTTCGTGAGTTTTTTTACCCCTCCAGGTGTCCATGCCCTCACCTACATAATGACCTTTAAATCCTGCAGTTCGGCTACGTATCTCCCCGTTCGCCGTCGCTTACTAACCGCCGGAACTCTATTTCCGAGCTATTTTATCCCTCTTTCTATGCAGGTACATTGCACCCGTTGAACTACCCTGCTGTTCTCTGGAGCTCAACTACTCCGGATCTCACTTCGCAAACTCCTTAACGCTCGCCAATGCTGGTGGTCAGTGGCTTCATCCCTTTTTGCTGCTGTTCACTAAATGTCGAAATTCAGTTTGAGAGCTCTTATTTCCCACCTGCTACGCAGGTGTAAAACGTCATTCGTACCCTGCTTCTTGTTCGCGGAAGTTCTGAAAGCCTCAGATCTTGCTTCGTGAACTCTTCCAACGTATACGCAAAGTATTAATAAGAGCAGTAAGACATATCTTTGCAAAAATGATCCAAGTGTACTAACTAACGTTGCAGTCTATCGTTTCTTGACGCAGACGTGAGGTTTTATACATGAACCAATCACAAAGAATTTGAGAATTGAATGAATCAATTAAATGTTTGCTTATATTGGGAATGTAAAATTTAATTATATATTATTTAATTAGCCCAAAACAAAATTATAAGCCCGTTTTACACATTTACGGGCTCATATGTAAATTTTAAGAACCGCACGTTTTCCCATCTGTACATAATACTGTACGCAAGTGGTTTACACCCTATGGAACTTCTCACAGTGTATTCTAACGCATACCAATCCCAGAATTCGTTTCCTGAACTAACCAGACAAAGCAAGAACGCAGCTTGTTGATGCTCGCAAACTCCTGGAATCTGAAGACTCCGTCCCCCGTCCGCTGTCGCTCAAAAAACCGCCCGATTGCACTTAACGAACTCTTTATTCACAGCTGCTACGCATGTGTCATAGCCTACGTGCTTCTCCTTCTGCTGGTTGACCATTACCAACCCTAGTGATTCGCTTAGCGAAGTCCAACAACCCCCACAAGAACCAACAAACCGGAAGTCCCGAGTTCGGATTTGTTGGTTCACTTGCACTGACGAAGGCACTTGACTGATTCAGCGTATCTTCGAAGCAGCTGTATGTCGAATTATTGTGTTATTTATGCTTTTATGCTTTCTCAAGTTTCCCTTAACTGAAAAACTAATTCGAAATAAGAAAAGTAAAATAGCGCCGAGATGCACTTTTTCTGGTCCATAATTACCTGTGTACCAAATTTCATGGCCGTTCGACGCTTGGTTTTCCCGCTACAGACCTCACAGATACTCTTAGACATCTTTCTTTATTAATGAAGGTAAATTACCAACGTTTCCAACCTTTTTCTTCATTTAATGATTTCTATAATATCACACTTTCCCATATTAAACATTAAATATATTTTACAAAAGACAAAATGAAAGTGTTTAAATATCTGTAAACACGGAAAATTAATCCACGTCAGTACTTACGGATTAACTAAGAAGCCAAGAATGCTTCTTTTTACTAATAATGCAACTTTAGGTGAGCATTCCCCACACAGTATCTTATGGCTGATGAATATTTCTCGAGACAACCTATAGCTTTTATCAAATTTATTCTGTACCGCTAATTTGATTAGGAGTCACATTACAAACATAAAATGTAAAAATCTGATGTGTGAAAAACATGACTTTTCTCCTGGATTCACTACTTTTACAGTCAAAAAATAATGTATAAGATCCACGGTATTATGGTTTTATCGTTAAATTGTACATTTGGCAATTTTTCGGATGACAACATGTAAAACTATTTTAAAATACCTAATTAGCTTATATTTCACGCAGCTCTAAATAAACAATTATCAATATTGATAGTATCCTCAATAAGCGATATAGTCTATATATTAAAATATTTTAATAACTAATTCATCAATTAGGAGCCATTTTCATTAATTCAGCGCCATTTTTGCAATTTTGACGATATTTTTGCCAGTCTTGGGCGAACTATCGCCAAGTTCGCCAAATTTATCAGCAAGTGTTACAGAGAAACGGAGAGAAGAGCATTTTTTATATACTAGAAGGTATGCCCGTCATATGATGAAAATGCGAATTTGCGAAACATAACTTCCCATTTGGTGTCATTTTTATCAATTTCGCGACATTTTTGTCACTTTGGTAACATTTAAAATAGTCACCAAGTTGGGAACGCCCCGCTAAATTTCTCGCCAAGCTTTACAGATGGACAGACGGAGAAATGGGTTATTCTTGTAGTCTACTCTTATGTTCTTTCCCAGATATTGAAGCTTCATCAGTTAGTAATCATTTTCATCAATTTAGCGTAATTTTTTTTCAATTTGGCGGCATTTTTGTTAATTTAAAAACATGTAAAAAGTCGCCAAGTTGGCGGCATGCCGCAAAATCTCGGCAGGCTTTATGGAAGGAGAAATAAATTATTCTTATAGTAGATAAATGACTATTGGTGCCCCAATACAAAAGTATTACCCAAAGTACCTTTTCTCATGAAGGGAACGAACTAGATCCACGAGAAGAATGGTGTGACCAAATATATCGCATGATATTACTTATGAAAAGTGAACATATTTTACAATAATTAATATTTTTTTAAAATTTTATATGATTTTTTGATAAGTTTTTTTTTTTAAATCAGCAATATTTTGAGAACGGTTTATGCTAGCGTTCTATAATTTGTGTCCATCGTTTTATAATGAAAAATTACATAAGAAATGACTATTTACAGAACTTTATTAATGGTTTTGATTTTTTAATGATTTTTTTCAAAATTTCCCTCGAAAATTTACTGGGGTTTTGAACATTTGAATAAAATCAATGGGCTTCCAGTATTAGCGGATTGTAATATTTGTTTTAAATTTCTTTCGAATCGCTCCATTCGATCGTGAGATATCGCCTCGACACACACACACACACACACACACAAACATCATCTCAAAAACGTTTGATTCGTGTTTAGGGATGCTTGAAACGTGCTCTCCTGTCGAAAACTCCAATTTGAATTCTCGACCACAATACTTTCCTTATACATTATACTGTGTATATAAGGAAAGTAACAAATCGTTTCTTAAACAAAATTCCTTATTATCCTAGTCCCGATATATATATATATATATATTATTCCTTTTATCTCGTGTTTTGCTACTAATGACGTCGCCTCTTACCTTTACTACTCACACAATGCTAATCAATTGAATGGGTGGTTTGGATTTTTTCCACAATCCTTTGATTTTCGTCATTAGGAAGTTTTAGCAGATGGTGAATCAACAGACTGTCCAGAACGTGAATCACGTGTATAGGGACAGCTTGTCTAACCCAGTAGTTTTTCGTAGCTTACTTAAAGCCAGGTATTTACTCATTGTTTTTTTCTGCTCACCTTCTAAACACTTCGTATAATTGCCCTAGTAACAAACAAGGATATACCCCAGTAACAAAGAAATTGCCGTTAAAAGATCCAATTTTGAAATTTGGACGTTCTACAATTATTATACAATATTTAACCAGTATTTGTAACCATTAATGGTGTATATATATATTAGATCATAATTAGATCGATATATATATATATATTAGGTCATAATTTGCATTATTGCCAATTTTTTGTCAATGTTTGTAAACCATAGACATGCAAATATACAATAAATAGTTATTTGTTAAACAGGCACAAATAGATAATGCTACTTCATAAGAGAAGAACCCGTAACTTATTATATCAGCAATATATAAGTGTTCAGAAATGTAAGTGTATATATATATATATATATATATATATATATATATATATATAAATATATATATATATATATATACACATAATTACTCCCACTGGATTATAGTTTAAATTGTCTGGTACTGCCTCCTCTGCCTTGACCATCTGAACAGTTACCTTACACTTACGAGTATGTCGGACTATCTGGATCGAGAGAAAGAAAGGATTGGTGTTATGGCGACACGTGGTTACCTTTTACTTTCGGGTGGGGTGAGTTTTTAATACGATTAACTTCGTGTTTTAAACAATGTAATTAAGGCTAATCGCTTTGCAATTCACCAAACAATAATTAGATCATTTTTTGCGGAACTTCGATATATAACTCAACGTAATAGATATTGATTTTATTTCTTATACCCAAGTACTACATCAGAGTGTCATTTAACTGCCGTTAGAAATGCACATTGTAAAGAGACTCACATTCTTGTGAGTCTAGTACATATAAAATATAAAAAATAAAAATTTAATAATACATTAAATCTTGGAATTATAACAGCTTTATAAAAAATAACTCTTTAATATCATTTTTAATGAACTATAACTAATTTTGAATGTAAAGAATTATTCTGTTTAACAAAATTTTTTAGATGCTAATCTGACACAAACATAGCATTGAAACCCAAAGAAAATAAGACTTTAGCAAATTTAATAAATTTAATCCTAATTTTTTGTTATTTTTATATCCCGCAATACTATGTATCGAACATTCAGTCAACACCAATATGCTCATTGTTTCATAGCATACATACTTCAATAAATTGCCGATTCCGTAATATTCAGATACTTTGTTACAACCTTTTATTCACTATTTATTCATGAATAAAATACTCTCAGTGAAAGCTTGGGAAATCTGATCTGGAAAAAATCGCACTTTGAGTTGTGACTTACTTTTTAAAAACGCCTTTCCACGAGTTAACAAAAGTAGGAAATGTTAAAATGAGCTTTAAAAGAACATACGGAGAATCATTAAAAATATTTATAATGGAGAAATAATTAAGCAAAACGTAAAAGTTCGAAATGTTTATGTTTATCAATATTGCACTCTAAAATGTAAAATACTATGTATAAGCTATTTCACCCGCGCTTCGCTCGTTTGAAGTTATTGGTGATCCCTAAGTGTTAGAAGTGCACAATTATTCAAAGTTCATACATCTCAAAGTTCATGCTGCTAAAGAATAAAATTAAACTATTAAACTTTGTTAAAAGCACCATTAAATACACAATTAATAGTGAATAAAATTGACTGGGGATCACTAAATGTTAGACCTACAAAATTTATTCAAAGTTCATACACCTTACAAAGTTCATGCTGCTAAAGAATAAAATCAAACAATTAAACCTCATTAAAAGCACCATTAAAACAGAATTAATAGTGGATAAAATTAAATTGACTTCCTTAAAAGCAGCATAAAATACATAATAGTGAATAAAATTTGAATAAATAGTGAATAAAATTCACATCGCTAAAAGCAGCATAAAATACAAAATTAATAGTGAATAAAATTTACATCATTAAAAGCAGCATAAAATACAAAATAGTGAATAAAATTTACATCCTTAAAAGCAGCATAAAATACAAAATTAATAGTGATTAAAATTTACATCGTTAAAAGCAGCATAAAATACAACATTAATAGTGAATAAAATTTACATCATTAAAAGCAGCATAAAATACAAAATTAATAGTGAATAAAATTTACATCGTTAAAAGCAGCATAAAATACAAAATTATGAGTGAATAATATTTACATCGTTAAAAGCAGCAAAAATACAAAATTAATAGTGAATAAAATTTGCATCGTTAAAAGCAGAATAAAATACAAAATTAATAGTTATTTTGTATAATTTTATGCTGCTATTAGATTTTATATTGAATATTAATTTTTTATTTTATGTTGCTGTTAATGAAGCTATTTTAATTTTATTCTTTAGTAGCAGCTCGAGCTGTAGGTAGTTTTTTATGAACAAATTAATAAGGTGTAAAGAACTTTGCTATCCCAACCGGGGGAAGCGAACCCTGGATCTTCGAACTGGCCAGCCGAAGCTCTACTTACTGGAATGAAATTCAAGTTCTTATCATCGAAGTGGATTCTGCATTCTCCACTCTGTAACTTCAGATTGGCGTCTAACTGACAATCTGACTGACCACCTCCTGGTGCTTTTACCACAGGTTAGCCTCCTTATGCTATATTTTATCCTCCAACTGAGATTCCTGTCTGAAAATTATCCTCTCGATTTGAAATCAGCGCTCCAAAACCTAGAGTTCACGGAATCCGTGCTAGTCGTACTAGGGTCAGTTTCAGACAGAAGACATTTTTGCACTTACATACAGGGTTGATTTTTTCAGGCGCAATTGTAAAGAACCTTGTTGCTTCACCCCGGAATTGATCCCCGGATATACGAACTGGTCAGCCGATGCTCAACCGTTGAGCTACTGGGACATAATTGCAAGCTCTTATCGTCGAAGTGAACTCTGAGAGGTGATTTTCATCCCTTCTTAGACGTTCACTTTCCTATTTTGCATTGTACAATTTATTCATTATGTTCCACTTCTTGTTCCTTTCTCCTTGTTTTCTGACCGCCCTTTTCTTCTCTTTGCCGTTGACAACATAATTTCCATGCTTCTTCCACGTTTGCTGTTCGTGCATCTGCCGCCAATCTCTATGTGACTAGTGAAAGTTGTACTTCTTGTGTTTCCTGACGAAGAAGACTCTTTTAACTTTCGAAACCGGTCGTTTCGAAAGTTTCCGTTTTTTATGTTGCTTTTAACGAAAGTAATTTAATTTTATTTATCAAAGTTGCTTATAACTTCTCTGAATACCAAATGATTTCAGATTAACATGTTAAATGGGAACATATTAAATATTATTTTCACGCCTGACAAAATTATTTAATTGTTTAATTTTTCGACTGGCAGCAGCAAGGTATAAAACTTCTTATTATTTCTAGCTCGCGAAAATTTTAAGTCTCATTCACATTTTAAATCTCATTAGCAAAATTATTTAACAAAACTATATTAAACCTAGAGGTTTTGAAACTTTTATATTTTTTTCTTCTTTGAAAAGAGTGTATTTACGGATAGCGGGCATGTGCTTCACCACAGGAGTATCCAGCTTAATTGCTTCATCCTCCGGTTTTAAAAACATATTATACATTTTAAGTAAAAAATGTACCCGGTGTCGCACGGTATTTAAAATGAGTGTTCGGGTGCACGAACTCAGTAGTTTTTTAACACTTTCCAACACAGTTGAAAAGTGTTTATGACTTTGTTATTTCCGTCTGTCTATGTTTCTGTCTGTCTATTCGTTCGCACGATAACTTCCGTAAGAATGACTTTATCAAAGTGAAATTTTAGTATGTTATTGAGACGATCTGTGGGATATAAGGGAGTGTAAATGAGTAATATTTCCCAATTAGTTTTGGATTGAACCCTGGTTGAAAAAGTGAGTGAAATACATTGAACGCTATATGGGATCAAATTCTTCATTTTTTAAGTGAAGTTAAAATTCCCAAATTGCTTAAAAATTTTTTGAAAATATTCAAATTATCTCATAAAATATATATAAGAAATTTCAACGAAATATATTCAATAGTTTTTTAAATAAAATATAAAATAATAATTGCAAACATATTATATTAAGAGGTCATGTGACCCACTTCAAAATAACATATGGCATCCATCTTGTTTTCCTAATGTAAAAATCGTGATGTTTAAAGTTATTTTAAATTTAAATAGTGTTGCATTCGTCCTGAAACCGCTTTATGTTTGCGTATTTTCTGTGCATCTATATTCTGTGCCAACGCAATTCCAATATTTTTTAGTTTAAATGATCACCAAACTTTGATTATTTCTACGAGTAGAACGAAGTCTAATTTTAATGGATGCAAAATGTAAACAAGTGATTGTAACGGCTTGTATATGAATTTCTGAACTATTTTAACACAAAATTATTTAGCTCTGGAGTCTGGAAGAAAGTGTATGAATGAAATATTCACTGCTTTTACATAGAGAGCCAAATGATTTATATTTCGATGACGTCATTTGAGTAAAGTTCATTTTTTTCGATGAAGTTTTATGTTTTCAAGTAAAGTAATTTATTGTACTGTGATAATTTAAAGTATATCAGCACTGAATGTATCGCATTTTTGACATGTTTATATAAAATTGCATTTCCGTTGGAAACTGTTGAATAACCAATGCTTTATGCATGATTGATATTTCTTGTTATTTTATTATTTTACTAGAAAATGTACCCGACTTTGCTGGTGGATAAACCAAAAAAATGCAAACGGTTAAATACTACACTGGAACTTATAGAAAATTTCTGAAAACCAAATAACGTTTTAACAATACGCTCTCCTATAAAGAAAAATAAATTAAAATGCTTATGAGCGATCGTACACACGTCTACGACACGACCTCATATTTTAAATTCCGGGTACATTCATTTAATATATTATCCAATAGGAAACATCATCCCATATATTTTCCAATAGGAAATATCATCAAATATATCATGCAATGGAAAATATCATAATAAAGAAGTAATCAAGTTTAGGCGTTAAATGCCTTAAATCGCATTTTAAACGTATTAACACACAGTTCACGTAAGTTAGAAAAGTAAAAATGATTCTTAAAATCGAATTGGACAAATCAATAAAGTAATCGGTTCTAGAGTAGTGATTATCCAAAAAGGTTGGAGCGCTTGTGTTCACCAATAATGTCCTGGCTATCTCTTTCCCTAATAGTCGCTAACTGCAAATTAACGTTCCCGCTGAAAATGATCTATCGAATTTATCTCACAAAAAAAAAGTCTGACGATTTTATTTCACGCCGTATATTTGATTCAGAATCGCATTACTAACACAAAATGCAGTAACCCGACTTTTCACAAAACTCCTTATTTTCCAAGAACACATTTTTTTGTTTTTCTTCCACGTTTTCTATCCGTAATGATGTAGACTCTGCTCTTGACCAGCCTATCGCTGCTAATCAATTGGATGGGGTGGTTTGGAAGCTTTCTTTCACATTCCTTTGAATCTTGTCATTAGGATAAGTTAACTGTTGATGAGTCAACAAACGGCCTATCACATGATTCAGGGAGTCAAATTTGATATAATTTTAGTTTTAGATAGATTAGAAACCTAAATTAATTTTATTATCGTTCTTTTCTTAACAACGAAGTATCGTTTATTTCTTAACAACAAACATCTTTTTTTCCTTGAAAGCAGACATCGTTTCTTTCTTAACACCGAAGTGTCGTTTATTTCTTAACAACAAACATCTTTTTTTCCTTGAAAGCAGACATCGTTTCTTTCTTAACAACGAAGTGTCGCTTATTTCTTAACAACAAATAATCAACATTTCCCCCCCTAAAAACATACATCGTTTTATTCTTAACAATATATGACTAATATAGTAATTTAATATATTTATGTTTAGTGTAAAGTTGAGAAATATTGTTTATGGTATCATCAATTCCACAACATTCAACAGAAGCAATGTTAGATAAAAAAAAATGGCAATATAAAATTTTTGATGGCGAGAATTGATATTACAGACACAAACTAATTTTGTAATAACTGATATAGTAGCCATATCCAAAATTAGTTATAATTCATATTATTTTCATATCTAAATTCGGTAATAATCCAAATTATAGTTATACTCCAATAGAGTAATAATTGATATAGCATTCATACCCCAATTTAGTAATAATTGATGTTATAGTTGTACACCAATGTGGTAATAATTGATATTATAGTCATAATACAGATATTGATACTCAAAATAATATTAATTGATTTTTAAAAATCATAAAATTTTCATGTTTTCAATATACACTATCCGACATAGAAAATGCATCACCATGAAGCTTTGGCCATATAATTATGCAAATTGCGATACAAACGGATCTGGGCGATGTATGTAAATGATCTGAAATGCAAGTAAGTCACGTGATTAGAGCGCGGGATAAAAGGGATAGAAACGGCAGATGAGTCAACAGTTATTACTCTTTGTCGCCTACGGAAACACGTTTTCCGAGCTGTGTTTCGTTTCAGAAGACACGTGTTGTGGAAGACATACCTGGCCGACGACGTCGAAGTTCATTTCAGCATTTGGACGTTCGTACGAGAGGATTTATCTTATGTCTACGTACGACTGTTAGTCGTACAGGCGTATCGCCGCTGAAACACGCGTAGATGCTTTCACTCTGCACATTATTTGGATAAGTTGGATTGAAGATGGGCATGTGAATCGTCGCAGTGTTACAGACCCATCCAAACGTACGTCAGCAAGCGTTGATCTACGCACTCGGAGGCGTGCGATAGCGGCCTCACAAACGACAACTGTCGAAATGCTACAGAATGTACAGGGTATATTGGATGTTCTAATATCTGCGAGAACAGTTTCTCGGCGATTGGCAGAAAACTGCTTGTACTCAATCCGTCCTTTATGAAGTCTGCCATTGAAGACAAGACACCGACGTGAGTGGTGTCGGGTTCGAGCCTCTTGGACGACTGAATGGGATAGGGTATTGTTCGGCGCGAGTCTCGTTTCTGCTTGTCGAATGACAGTGGTCGTGTGAGTGTCTGGAGGCGACGGGGAGACAAATCCAATCCCGATCCGACTGTTGCATACAATACTGTTCGATAACGAAGCATCATTGTGCCATCGGCTCCGATAACCGGTCACCTCTGGTTCGTATCAGAGGCACAATAACGGCACGGTGGTATATGGATGAGGTGCTGCGGCCGGTTGCACTACCCTACCTACAGCGTTTGCAAATATGTTTTCCAGCACGCGAACGCTAGACAGCACACGGCAAAAATCTGCAGACAAGCCTTTCAAGGTATACAGGTCCTACCTTAGCCTCCGCTGTCTCCCGAACTCTCGCCCATCGAGCATGTATGGGACGTGATTGGTCATCGTTTGACTGCGCTGCCCCCGCCTCGAACAGAGGACGACTTGTGGAGGATGGTTGATGGCATACAGTCATCCATCACTCAGGAAACTATCCGCACACTGACTGAAATTTGTTCATCGAAGAGTTGCTGCTTGTGTCGCCGCAAGAGGTGATCCTAGTGCCTACTAATCACCCTGACTATGTCATTTAAGTATCGTATTATCCTTCTGGAATTAACCGCATTTATTTATATACTAGTCAAATACACGTTGAAAATGAACGGTCTTGCAATAAGCAGCCAATGAATAATGTAAATTTTTGAATAATTCGCGTTTCACATTTATTCGGCAAATCGAATGTTTTGGAGTGCAGAACCAAATCCCCTAAAAAAGAAAATATTGGAAAACTTAAGTTGCTCATTTCTTCCTTTCGAACTATCTACCCGTACGCCACATTAAAATCTATCTCATGCCGAAGCATTGCTATTTTATCATTTTTCCTTTCGAACGTTTTTCTGTGCTTCACCCCTTAATGAACATTTTTGTCAAACCGTATTCATATTTGGTTTTTTTATCAAATGGTTAGTCATATACTAAACGTCAAGCGTCTATCACATTGTAAAGAATGTGTTTTTCATTTGTTCAGCAAATCGAATATTTTAGTATGCTGCACCACCTACAATAGCAAATGTTGGAAAACTGAAATTGCACACTTCTTTCCTTTCTAACTTTTTACCCGTACAACAAATTTGAAGTCTCTATCCCATCGCGAAGCATGCTTTTCTAGCATCGCACCTTTCGAATGCTTTTGTGGGGATTACCCAGCCCCTTAAATACACATTTTTGAAAAACTCTATTCTTTTTGTGATGTCTATCACATGATTCGCCCATATGCCAAATATCAAGCCTCTATCGCGTTTCCAAAAGGGACGTTTCCCCTTTATTGCGAAAATCGAACATTTTGGTGTGTCGCACACCAAAATATAGAAAATATTTGTAAACTGAAATTGTACACTTTCCTCCTTTCAAACTATCTACTCTTACACCAAATTTGATATCTCTATCTCATTCCAAAGTATGGTTTTTCATCAATTCATTTTTCGAACGTTTTACTCTGGAGCACTCCCTTAAACGAACGTTTTTGAAAAACTATATTCGTCTTGGGTGTTTTCACCAAATGATTAGCCCATATACCAAATTTCAAGCCTCTATCAAATTGTAAAGGAGCCTTTTCTCATTTATTCGGTAAATCGAACATTTTGGTGTGCTGCACCCCCTTAAGTAGAAAATATTGCAAATCTGAAATTGCGCACTTTCTTCCTTTCGAACGATTTACCCATACACCAAATTTGAAGTCTCTATCTTAATGCAAAACATGCTTTCCTATCACTTCACTTTTAGAACGTTTTGGTGTGGAGCACCCCCTCTAGAGACCGTTTTCGAAAAATTCGATTTTTCCAGGGGGTTTTATCGAACGACCGAGCCGTGCACTAAATTACAAGTCTATCTATTCGGGAAGTGCCAAAAAAAGCGTTACAGACGGACAAACGGACACTTGGCAATTAGACGAATTTTAATTTCCTAAATATTTTACTGTTCTGCTTAACTCTCGTATTTGTTTAGAATCCATTATTTTTACAACTGGTTTTGTCGATTCATGTTATTCTCAAACCATTTAGTTGCCTTGTTTTAATTTATTAGGCCTCTTATGCACGAATTCTACTCACTCAACAAATGTTTTGAATCATTTGTGGGACTTTCACTTTCCTCTTTGGTGTTTTACCATTCATTCTTTCCGACTTATTTCTTGTTCCTTCCAACTTGGATTCTTACTTATTTTTTCATCTCTTGCCAACCTCCTTTATCTGTTTCAGTCCCGTTTGCTATTTTAACTTTAGTTGACGATCTAGCTCTCACGAGTGACCGTTGCGTTTCTTGTGTGTCCTGACATTAAAGGCTGTTTTTGCCATCGAAACCGGTCGGTAATATTGTATACTGATTTTCACGAAGTTGTTTTATTTTATTTTAATGATAAGCATACTCAATCAACCAATAACCGATGGATGTAAATAGTGTATATGTTAAAAAAGCACATATATCCACACTTCCACAAATCATTCAATCATTGTGTGTATGCATGGTATCTACTCTAAAATTGACAGAAATGTTGATTAATTATTCTGTATATCTATGTCAGTATTTTTTGTTCAAAATTTATATTTTTTCTGTGTGTGTATAATTTGACTTATCCATTTTCTTCTTTTTTCTTCGTTTTCATTATAGTAGAAAGCCCATACAACTCTTACATGAAAACTATGCATTTAGGAGCCCCAAAATTTCAGAGAGACATGTAAATCTAAATAAATAAAACTAGCAGCATACCCGTTCTTCGTACGGAGTATATAATATAAAGAAACTTAAAATTCACACTCATGTGCAAATTCCTATAGTATACTAAATGACATTTTTAATCAAAATATTCTGCTAAAGTATTTAACATAATGTTCCTAAAAAGAAGTTTAGGAATGTCTGTTCTCGCTATTCAAAATTATCTTCACGGGCAGATTTGAAGAATAAAACATCCTGACCTCTTTTGTAAGCAAATTTACAAAAAATATGGAATTGAATCAATATATGCAAAATTTGAGCGTTAAAATTGTATGGGACCCGTACTACTTATATACGCGAATATTAGAAGATATAACCTGTATTAGTAGATTACATGTATAAATTGAAAATACCAATAAATCCGTAAACTTTAAACCAGAAGGCAGTAATTGATTCCAATATGTGCCGAAATGAAAGTTCTAAAATTATATTGGAAGATATACCCGTACTACTTATTGTGAAACCAGAATATGTTCTCACATGTTGTGAGACAAGTTTATGTGTAGATTTATGGTGTCCTTAAAGGCAAACAAAGCATTAGTCTGGCTGGAGAGAGAGAGAGAACTTGAGAACTTGAGAACTTTATGAGAACTTGAACTTTTAGGTCAAGGGACAGTAAATTTAGGAGGCCATATAAGAGTTGGCTCGGACTGAAAGTACAGTCGTGCCATTGGGTGAGGGGTGGCCAATCAGTGCCATGGAAGAAGTAAGGCGGAGTCCCCCCCCCCCGAGTGGACCTCAAGTTTGGATCCGAGAATCAGTAGAGTATCAATATAGAATCGGAGTATTAAGATTATCGGCAGTATTAGTATTATCGGCAGTATTAGTATGAGTATTTTGTAATAGATAGTAGTAGAACATGAACAAGTAAGATGACTGAGAAGCAGTTATAGAGAGATTTGAGTATTAGAGAAATCATGACATAGAGGCATCAGCATTCTGACTTAGCAACATGAACAAGTAAGATGACGACAAGTATTATCGTAATCGTAGCAGATTTCAAGTAGTGAGAGTATCATCATGACATGGAGAGAACAACTACAGACGAATTCGACCACGGTTCCCAACAAGGCCCCAAACTCAAGGTATGTGTCATCAACAATCCAACGGTTAATGAATATTTAGATTTTGGTTCAAATAGTCTCACATGTCTCCCTCCCAGTCTATTTTAAGAGTAATATAATGTATTGGAAGTTAATAAGTAGTTATATAAATTAATAAATGTTATTGTTAACTTTAAATGGATCTAATCTTTTAATAATGATTAATGAATTCCTTTACAGGACTCACACTTAAGTTAAAATAATTGGAGGATTTATTGCGGTACAACAACGAGCAATGTACGTTTTAATAATAATTCCACTTTATGAGATCAACGGCCATGTCTTTAATGCTTACTAATAATTAATGTTTATTATAATGTAAGTTTTAAGTTTCCTTTTTAATTACAGTTGCCACATTTGGTTTCCGTGACGCTTTTGTGTGAGTCATAAATTTAAATGAAAATTTTAATAAATAATTATAAAGTGAATAAAAATAATTTAAATAAGGAAATAAATAAATTTAAAGAAGGAACATGTGTTGACTAGATAATTTGCATTGTTAAAATTAAATATGCACAATCACTTTGAAAATGAAAAGAATTTGAATGTTGGAAATGATTGAAAATAGTGTTTAAAAATTGATTATTATTAAGAATATTTAGTTTGATGTTGAAGTGTTTTTTATGTGCAGTATTTTTGAAGTGTATTTTATGCTATTAATTTTAAGTAGGATTTTGGACGGGATAATTTTTGTTTTAAGAGCCTCATAGAGCCACTAGAAATTCAAGACGACAAAAGTCGCCGGACAGGTCACAGCGAGAAAATATTGAAAATCAAAGAGTTAAAATGGAGAATTTTCAATTAATTAATTTATTGCCAATTTTTTATGGAAGGGAAGACGAGGACATAATACGATGGCAATGAAATTTATTTTATATACATATCTCCATTATTAAAATCGGAAAATATTTAATAAAAATCTTCTTCCTCATAAACACACTGAATTTAAATCCGTTGCTACGCGATATGTTATGATTTGCTTCAAATAAATTGGTGGTCAAAATATCGTCTGAATAAAGCGATCTCTAATGAAGGTTTGGCGGCATTTTAAAAAATCGCCAAATTTATCGCCAAGTGGCACTGTAGAACTGACAGTCCCACTTGGCGATAGCTTAACGAACCACCATCAAAATATTATCCTCTAAAAAACACAATTTCATTTATTTAGCGCAATTTTATCAAATCGCGCATTTTACTCGAAACTTGGACAAAATTTATGGGAGGCTATTTCAAGGCTACTCACAAAATTTCATCGAATTAGGTTCAGCCGTTCTCTCGTGATGATGGGACAAACAGGCAGACAGACAGACAGACAAACAGATTTTCAATTTTATATATATAGATTGAAAATATGTCTGTCTGTTTGTCCCTTCATCACGGGAGAACATCTGGACCGAATTTCATAAAATTTTGTGGATAGCCTGGAAATTGTTCCATTTAAAATTTAGTCCATGTTTAGAATTTCTACAATCAGTGGTTCTCGAAATATTAGTAAAAAACCAAATTTTTATTTGTCTCATCATCACGGGAGAACGGCTGAACCGAATTTGATGAAATTTTGTGGATAACCTTGAAATAGCCCCCCATAAATTTAGCCTAAGTTTAGAGTATCTAAGACCAGGGGTTGTCGAGATATTAATGAAAAACGAAATTTTTCCTAGGAGTTCTACTTTCTAACTCCGTGGTTTATCCAAACGAAAAGCCTGAAAATCGTTTGAAAGTGAATTAAAACTTTATCTTTGAGTTTAGTGGGAGATTTTTTGCTCTAATTAGTTACTTTCAGGAAACATGAACTGTTTGAAACATGATTTAAATGGGAAATCTATCTCCATGCTTTATTTTTTACAAGCTTTTACTGAACAAAAGTGTAAATTACGGGGATTATTGATATTTTCAATTTATTACATCATCTCTTTTATTTTGGCAAAGATTTTTGAGACTCATATTGTAATACGGGTAATCTTCAAATGTACTAATACAGGTTATATCTTCTAATATTCGCGTATATAAGTAGTAAGGTTCCCATACAATTTTAATGCTTTCATTTTGCATATATTGATTCAATTCCTTTTTTTTGTAAATTTGCTTGCAAAAGGGAACAGGATGTTTTATTCTTCAGATATGCCCGTTAAGATTAATTTTCATAGTAAGAACATATATTCTTAAACTTCTCTTTAGGAACAATAAATTTAATATTTTAACAGAATTTGCACATGATCGCAAATTATAAGTTTCTTTATATTATATACTCCGTACGGAGAACGGGTATGCTGCTAGTGTATAATAAAACTTTCAATGTATGCGGCAAGGGAAAAGAAAATCGCATTTCCATAGAACTTTAGCTTTATGAAAACCTCATATTTTAATAAAGTAAAATATATAAATAAAAGTAAAATATATAAATAATAGCAGTAATAAAACTACAATAATATCAACAATAGAGCAACAAATAAAGCCACAATAATAACAACAATAAAGCAACAATAAAAGCAACATTGTAAATATAAAAGCACACACATATCAATTTGTTAAAGACGTTTTATATATACTTTTCCTGACACAAAAACAGGAAATAAATTTAGATATAAATCGATCAACACATTTGAAAGTTTTCTGAAATATAACATAATAAATTTCTCATGGTTAAAATACGTAATTGTCTTTGTCGTACAACTCCCAACTTCTTTATTCTCCTAGTTTGACGGCATTTATCTTTCAATAAATTACCACAACTTTCTAAATTCAAAATGCTTTTGTTCCAGCCTTTTATATGCTATTTCCTTTAATTCATGCGAATTGATCCTTTCTCTGAAAGTCTCAGAAATGTAACCGGTAGCAAAAAAAAAATTGCATTTTGGGTATTAAACGCTTGAAATCACTTTTGAAAAGCCATACCACGGCGAAACGGAAGTGGGAAATGTAAAAATGAGCATTAAAATCGAATCGGCAGAATCATTAAAAAGATCGATTTCGGAAAGGTGATTAACGGAAAGGTCGGTAATGGGGCTGTTCAACAATAATGCTCCCCAATGCAATCCCCCCACCCTCCCCTAATACAGTAACTAATGGCAGATTAACTATCCTGCTAACAATAGTCTTCTATCGAATTGCTTTGGTAAAAAAATCTCCAATTTCTTCCCGTGCTGCTAATTTGATCAGGAATCACATTACTAACATCAAATGCAGCAACTCGTCTTTACACAAAACTCCTTATTATCATAATTCTAGTTTTATTTATTTTATCTAGTTTTCTTTCACTAATGAAGTCTGTTCTATTCTTGGCCATTCGCTTGATGCTAATTAATTGAATGGGAGACGTCCTTCCACTGAATATGGGTCATATATTTAATTTATATAACTTCCGCAAGTTGTTAATGCTGCTGAGTTAAAGCACAGCTCTTCTTGTGATTCACATTCATAGAGTCCTTCTAACATTCATAGCTTATACTTTACGCAAGATAAAAGCGGATTTATTATTTTTTGTACTTTCCCTAAAATATATGATAATATAGAAAGCACTATAATCGTAGCGAAACTCGTAACTCAAACACTCGATCACTAATTTTAGCGCAACGTATGTGTGTATCTGTGTGACTGCCTGTCTGTGCAATTTATATAAAGAAGCTTTCTACTTTAACCCATGATCATGTCTTTTGTGTTGACTTCTAAATTGACTTCAATGTAATATAAAACTTCAATTGACTTAATGACTAGCGTTCGATGCAGATATCAAATAAACAAGCATTTAACAAATAAACAACTTTATTTACAGCTGACTCAAAACACATAATATAAATGACATTTTATATACAAATTATTCACAATGCTAGCAGTGCAAATTCTGCCCGGGATATATTAATCTACAGTGGCGCCCGAACGAATCAACCCTGTAGGTTAGTGCTAATAATTCTGAGGTCTGAAAGTGACCCAAGTACTACGACTATTGTGGATTCAGTGGACTCTGGAAGATTGAGCGCATATTTCAAATTGAGAGGATAACAACCACACAGGATACTAATCTGGGTAAAAATAGTAGTAGCAGGAGGCTAACCTGAGGTAAAAGTAACAGAAGGTGGACAGTGAGATTGTCAGTGGCCTCTTCTAATCTGACATTAGAGGGTGGAGAATACAGAGTCCACTTCGACGATAAGAGCTTGCAATTTCGCCCCAGTAGCTCAACGGTAGAGCATCGGCTGTCCAGTTCGGAGATTCAGAGTTTGATTCAATTTTGGGGTAGCAAGGCTCTTTTTATGTATGTACCAACTCTAACTGAAAAATAATTGATAAAGTGTCACAAAATTTGGTATTAGACGATTAGATTTTGGTACGATTCGGAAAAAAAATAATCTGCCTTTTATGCGAAATGGACCGCAAAAATCGTATGTATCAAAACTAGCGGAAACACCAATGAATCAATTTTCACTAAATTTAGTAGATAAGTCACTTATGAGTTACACTGGTGCTGATTTGATTTTGGTACCATTTGGAAAAAAAAATTACCCTAATTTGCAAAATGGCCTGTAAAAATATCAAAATCTGCAATAAAAGACTACGTATGCTCAAATATATCCATTACATGCTTGTTTTATACACAATGTTTGATGACAAAAATAATAAAACCAACCCCATTATTCTAGAACTAGCTGTTTTTGAGATAATTTAGGTTTTTTGCATTTTTGCCACATTGCTTTCGAAAATATGCTCAGTCTCCAAATGAAAACAAAAATTGGATTAAAACTTTAAATTCGAAGTAATTTAAAAAAATTATCTGGGTATTTTTGTGCAATGAAACTCAATTTAATGAATTATGAAAATAGGGAAGAGAAAATTAATTATAGTCAGTAGGGAAAATCATGCGCTGCACCACGAAACAATTATTCGAAAGGCGTACAACCACTCCTGGCCAGGCTCAAATCAGCAATTTTCGAACAGCTAGCGCCACCATGTATTTCAATAAAATACACGATTGGTTTTTCTCTTTTGCTGTAATAATATTAATTATGTTAATATATAATTTCTCATTAATTCTGTAAATATATTAATTATGTTCTTCATTGAAATATATTCATTTTTATTGGTTTACGTTTTTTTACATTTGAGTACGTTAATGTTATGTGTTATGAAACAAATAACAAATTCTCCCGCAAGTTCGATGCTGTGATCACTGCAGTCAAAACAAGAAAGATCAATCATACTTAAAGCATTGATTATGAAACACTTTCCAATTCCAATGCAATTTTATTTAAGCATCTCTAAAATGCAATGCATTCCTAAGTAATATTTTAAAACTTATCACAATACTACATTAATTTATTGTATTTGAAAACTTAAACCTTCATCGAAAAAAATGACCTTCATTCAAATGACGGCATTGAAATATAAATTGCCTGGTTTAAGCATCTCTAAAATGCGATACATTCCACGGTAATATTTTTAAAATCATCATAATACTACAAAAATTTATTATATTTGAAAACTTCATCGAAAACAACTGACATTCATTCAAATGGCGTCATAGAAAAAATAACACACCTGGCTATCTCTATAAGAGCAGCATTTCATTCATAACATTTTCCCAATCATTTCATTCATCACAGTACTAAAATAATTTATTTTATTTAAAAACTTAAGACCATGGAGCTACAAGTAATTAAACTCTATGCTTAAAACTTCAACGAAAGAAATCGTCCTTCTCTGTGTAAAATCAATGAATATTTCATTCATATCAGCTATGCAGACTCCATGATCTAAATACTTTTGCGTTAAAAAAATACAGCAATTCTTATACAACTTATCTATATAAATAAAAATGAAAATCTGTCTGTCTGTCTGTCTGTCTGTCTGTCTGTCTGTTTGTCACACCATCACGGGAGAACGGCTGAACCGAATTTGATGAAATTTTGTAGGTAGCCCAGAAATAGCCCCACTTAAAATTATATCCGTGTTTTGAGTTTCTACGACCAGTGGTTCTCGAGATATTAGAAAAAACGAAATTTTCGTTTGTCTCATCATCACGGAAAAACGGCTGAACCGAATTTAATGAAATTTGGTGAATAGCCTTGAAATATCCCCCCATAACTTTTGTCCAAGTTTCAAGTTCCTAAGACCTGGGGTTGTCGAGATATTGATGAAAAACGGAACTTTTTCCTAGGAGTTCTACTCCCTAACTCCGTGGTTTATCCAAACGAAAAGCTTGAAAATCGTTTGAAAGTGAATTAAAATTTAATCTCTGAGTTTGATGGGAGATTTTTTGCGTTAATTAGTCACTTTCTGAAAACATGAATTGTTTGAAACATGATTTAAAGGGGAAATCTATCTCCATGGTTCATGGTTTATTTAAAACAAGCTTTTACGGAACAATGAGAAGTATAAAGAAATCAAAATCGTTATTTAATTTCGCAGTTTATGTTATAAGACATGACATATTTAACATGTTATAAGATTCTATCTTATATCATGTTACTCAGAAACGCAATTAAATTAAATCTGTCTGTTATTTTTAATAATTATTTTTTCGATTTGAATAATAAATAAATGGATATAAAAATATATTTTAGAAAAGAACGATTTGATTTTTCTTATAGCATTTTTGACTGGATAATATCAATTACGGTCTTCAGGTTTAAAAATTATTATTATTTATATTTTCGGGGATTATTGATTCAAGGATTATTGATATTTTCAAGTTATTATGCAGTTATTTTATTATGACAAAAATTGTTTAAACTCATATATTGTATGTTGTACGAATCTTCTACAAATACACGTGTATATCTTTTAATCTACGAGAATA
The DNA here is from genome assembly GCA_951213105.1 of Amaurobius ferox. Classification (NCBI taxonomy): domain Eukaryota; kingdom Metazoa; phylum Arthropoda; class Arachnida; order Araneae; family Amaurobiidae; genus Amaurobius; species Amaurobius ferox. The sequence goes on along the minus strand of OX578142.1, from coordinate 81,685,837 downwards.
TAAGTAGTACAGGTATATTGACATACGTTTTGATATATATTGGCATATATTGGAATCAATTACGACCTTCTGGTATAAAGAGTACGGATATTATTGATGTTTTCAATTTATTACGTCATCTCTTTTATTTTGGCCAATCTTTTTGAGACGCATATTGTAATACGGGTAATCTTCTACTAACACATTGTCATATTTTCTGATCTGCGACAATATAATTAGTACGGGGTTGCATATATTCATTCAATTCCTATTTTTTCTTCTGTAAATTTGCTTACAAAAGGGGGCAGGATGTTTTATTCTTCAGATCTGATCGTGAAGATAATTTTGCATAGTGAGATCATATATTCTTAAACTTCTCTTTAGGAGCAATAAATTTAATATTTTAACAGAATTTGCACGTGATTGCGAACTTTAAGTTTCTTTAAATTATACACTCCGTACGAATAACGGGTGTGCTGTTAGTGGTTAATAAATTTTAACATTTTAGGAGGATATATCATGTTGCTCGGCATCGCAATTAAATTAAATGTGTTTGTTAATGTTTTTATTATTTTTTTTCGATTTAAATAATAAATAAATGGATAAATGGATATAAAAGTATATCTTATGAATGGACGGTTTGATTTTTCTTTTAATTATATTAATTGCTGGCTGCGTACATCAATTTCATTTATTTTGGCAAAGAGTTTTCAAGCTTATATCGTATTTAGCTACTAAACTCATATATTGTGTTTAGCTAATAAATTCATATAGCCGATTGTTGAAACAGAAAAAGAGTAGAACGGGTATATCTTCTAATACAATTGTAGTGTTTTCATTTAGTATATTGAAACGGGATAAGAATGTTTCATTCAGATCTGCAAATTCAAAGATACGAATTTGGAGGGATATCGCTAATTTGACAACTTTTCTTAAACTTTGCCAAATTGACGGAAATGTCGCCAAATTGATATAAACGACACACAAACAGCTGCCATAAATCTTCGGGTTGGTCGTGTGGCTTGGGTCTTCTACATATCAATGAAATTTTTTTTTGTTTTGTTAGAAGAGAGTACTGAAATGATGTTTGGTTAGCATTTATCTGTCAGACCAACCATCCTACTTAGTAATACATTTAGCGAATTTTTAAAATGTCACCAAATTGATAAAAATGTTTTCAAATCTATAAAAATATCTTGAAATTGATAAAATTGCGCTACATAAATGATATTAATTGTTTTTTGTTAGGGGATAATATTGTGATGATATTTCGTCAATTTGTCGCAAAGTGGAACTGTCATTTCTACAGTCCCACTTGGCGATAAATTTGGCGATTTTTTAAAATGTCGCTAATTTGACGAAACTGTCGCCAAATGTTCCATAGAAATATAACTATTTAGACGATATTTTTTCTACCAATTTATTTGAAGCAAATGATATCATGTCGCTTAGCAACGGATTTAAATCCAATGTGTTTATGCGGCAGGCGATTTTTATTAAATCCTTTCCGATTTGAATAATGAAGATATGTATATAAAATAAATTCCATTGCCATTTCATTTTGGAATGGATAATATCAATTATACTCTTCAGGTTTAAACATTATTATTATTGCTATTTTCCGGAATTATTGATTCAGGGATTATTGATATTTTTAAGTTATTACGCCATTGTTTTATTGCGGCAAAAATTGCTGACACACGCATATTGTACGTTGTACGAGTAATCTTCTAGGAATGCACGGGTATATCTTCTAACCTACGAGAATATAAGTGGTACAGGTATATTGGCATATATTTTGACATATATTGGCATATATATTGGAATCAAGTACAGTCTTCTGGTATGAAGATTAAGGGGATTAATTATATATTCAATTTATTACGTCGTCTGTTGTATTTTACCAAAAAACATTTGTGGCTCATATTGCAAAACGGGTAATCTTCTACTAATAATCGGACATTATAAGTAGTACGTGTATATCTTCCCATATAATTTTAGCACTTTAATTTTGACATATATTGGAATAAATGACTGTCTTCAGATTTAAAGATTACGTGTTTATTGGTATTTTCAATTTATACATGTAATCTACTAATACAGGTTATATTTTCTAATATTCGCGTATATAATTAGTACGGGTCCCATACAATTTTAACGCTTTTATTTTGCATATACTGATTCAATTCCATATTTTTTTTTATATTTGCTTACATAAGGGGTCCAAGATGTTTTATTCTTCAGATATGTCCATGAAGATAATTTTATATAGCGAGAACAGAAATTCTTAAACTTCTTTTTAGGAGAATTATATTAAATATTTTAACAGAATATTTTGATTAAACATGTCATTTAGTATACTATAAGAATTTGGGCATGATTATGAATTTCAAGTTTCTTTATATTATATACTCCGTACGAAGAACGGGTATGCTGCTAGTCTACATAAATAAAAATGAAAATCAGTCTGTCTGTCTGTTTGTCTCATCATCACGGGAGAACGGCTGAACCGAATTTGATGAAATTTTGTGGGTAGCCTGAAAATAGTCCCACTTAAAATTTAGTCCATATATGGAGTTTCTAGAATCAGTGGTTCTCGAGCTATTAGTAAAAAACGATATTTTCGTTTGTCTCATCATCACGGGAGAACGGCTGAATCGAATTTGATGAAATTTTGTGGAGAGCCTTTAAATAGCCCCCCCATAAATTTAGCCCAAGTTTCGAGTATCTAGGACCAGGGGTTGTCGAGATATTAATGAAAAACGAAACTTTTTCTTAGTAGTTCTCCTCTCTAACTCCGTTGTTTATCCAAACGAAAAGCTTGAAAATCGTTTGAAAATGAATAAAACTGTATCTCAGAGTTTGGGGGGAGATTTTTTGCACTAATTAGTCACTTTCTGAAAACATCAATTGTTTGAAACATGATTTAAATGGGAAATCTATCTCCTTGGTTTATATTATACAAGCTTTTACTGAAAAATGAAAAGTATAAAGAAATAACAAGAAAGATCAATCATGCTTAAAGCATTGATTATGAAACACTTTCCAACTTCAATGCAATTTTATTTAAACATGTCTAAAATGCAATACATTCCTCGGTAATATTTTAAAACTTATCACAGTACTACATTAATTTATTATATTTGAAACCTTAAACCTTCATCGAAAAAAATTAACTTCATTCAAATGACGGCATTAAAGTATAAATTGCCTGGTTTAAACATCTCTTAAATGTTATACATTCCCCGGTAATAATTTTAGAATTATCATAATACTACGATAATTTATTATATTTGAAAACTTCATCGAAAACAACTGAAATCCATTCAAATGACGTCATAAAAAAATAACGCGCCTGGCTCTCTCTATAAAAGCAACATTTCATTCATAAATAATTCCCCCATTCATGTCATTCATCACAATACTATAATAATTTATTTTATTTAAAAATTAAGACCATTGAGCTGCAAGTAAGTAAACTCTATGCGTAAAACTTCATCGAAAAATATTGTCCTTCTCTTTCTAAAATCAATGAATTCATATCAGCTAAGCAGACTCCATGGACTAAATGATTTTGTGTTATAGAATTACAGCGATTCTAATACAACTCATTCTACATATTTTGCTGTTTACATTTTACATAGGTGAAAAATAGGCTTAATAGTAGAAATAATCAAATTTGGAAAAGCATTTAAACTGAAATATATTGTCATTGCGTTGTTTCAGTATGTAGATGCACAGAATTTAGGCAAAAATAAAGTAATTTTAGGACGGATACAACACTCAATATGAATTAAAAATAACTTTAAAAATCACGATTTTGACACAAGATGGATGCCATATATCATTTTGAAGTTGGTCATGTGATCGTTTCATATCATGGACACGTGATCGCTTAATATAAGAGGTGTTATTATTATTTTAATTTTTATTTAAAAAACAACTGAATATATTTCGCTGAATTTTTTTTTATATATTTTATGGAACAATTTGAATATTGCCTAAAATTTTCGAAGCAATTTGTGAATTTTAAATCCGCTTAAAAAATTCTTGAAAAATTAGGTGCCATAGGGCTGAATGTATTCCATATTTTCAACCCGGGTTCAATCCAAATCTAATTGGGTGATATTATTCATTTATATTCCCATAGGTTCTATAGACCGTCTGAACAACATACTAAAATTTCATTTTGATTAAGTCATTTTTACGGCAGTTATCGTGCTAACGGACAGACAGACAGACAGACAGGCAGACAGACAGACAGACAGACAGACAGACAGAATGAACAAAGTCATAAACACTTTTCAACTTTGTTGTAAAGTGTTAATAAAACAACATTTTGGATTTTCCAAGGACACAAGATTTATTGCAGCGATTTTTCCAAGCCACGAGTATTACTGTCTACATTATCGTGGATTGTAAAAAAAGAGGTCGTTCACATCGGAAGTTCCATTACGATCTGAAATCTGTAAAAGTGGCTGAAGGGGCACGCAGTTCCACTACAAGACATAATAATTTTTCCCTGTAAACTTAATCGATAGAGCATTGTTTTCTTAGTTCGAAAATCTGTGGTTCGAATCACTGCTGGGACATGAGTTCCTTACATTGTTTGTTTATTTTCTGAAAAATTGCCCCTTGGTATTTCTTATTCCAAGTCGGTTTACGACTGTATGGCATTTATCTGGATCTAATGATTATTTGCAAAACAAAGGAAACATAAATAATGATAGAAATTTATAATCGCTTTCCAACTTATAAATTAACTGAAGTGTGTCACAACTCGATTTTATCATACCAGAAGGTATTTTTTTGTAGCTCGTAGTTTTATTTTTCAAATTTTACAAGGAAAATTTTGAAAAATCGATATCATGAATCCAAATGATTACAATTAGAGCATGTTACCCTTCATTTTAAAGGGCTTGACAAAATACTTAGATTGATACCATGCGTGACAATTTACTCCATGACGGTGGGACAATGACGTCACGAACACACAATTTGTATTTCTGCTATTTTTTTACAACGATGATCGAGCCGTCCAGGCGGTGAAGTGGATAGCGTCTTCGGCTGCTGTCTTGTGGGCTCGAGTTCGAATCCCGAATAAGGCATGGCTGTTTCTCGAGGATAAAGTCAGTCTTCCGCCTTCTGGGTCCTCGTCTAAATGTGAAGCTGCACCCCCTCCGACCTTCGTCAATGATGCGTTCTTGTAATAAACTTTGTTCTATCGTCTTGTGTCTTTCTTCGTTCTTTCCTGCTTCCTGCGTCACTGGTCTTGAATCGGCCCCGCCGAAACAGGGGGTCATCAGTAACAACAACAGCAACACAACGATGATTTAAATTATTATGTCTCGTGATCATGAAACCATAAAAAAACCCTTTTATGAATTATTATGTCAAATTTTGCACTATGCTGCCATGTTAAGGAAATATAAAATTTCGAATAAATTTCGAAGTTTTAGCTCGAATTAAAAATATATCTCTTTCTATATGTTTTGATAACAAAGTCGGATATAAAGTTTCGTGAAAATCCATTAATATTTGTATCCACTATGGTCTACACAAGGCATCGACCACTGACATAGAGACAGACAGGCGGACATTACTCCAAAAATAGCCAAAACGTGTTAAAGAGGCTTTAAAACATATATTGGCATCAAAATCTCGAATGTTAAAATTTCCGCGTAAGCAATACTTTCTCTATACTATATTACATTGAATAAGAAAGTAATAAACCTCAGCATAATAAATTTGTTTTAATAGTATCAAAGAAATTATAATAAAACATTAAGCCCATTTTAAAATAATAAATTACCTGTTTAGGGCAAAGCATTTCCAATATATACGACGTTTTCACGATACTCTACCATTGATATTGATTCTACCAGAACTCTGGGGAGGCCTTGCTAGTCAGCAATGCACATTCAATTGACCTTAATTTCATTTCAGGAGTTAGTTGGACTTTGATCAGGGTTGTTCACAGTATCTACACTTCTGGTCGAGCAGTTTCCATTTACTGAGTTCTTATTCACCCATGGAAGAAGCCAATTTAGCGCGAAACTACACTTTTATTTTACCCCGGCAGTTTTTAACAAATGTGTAAATACTGTCTTTTAGGACATAAACTTAAGTAAAAGATTTGAACTAACTTAAAAGAGCACTGGAATTACCGTTAATTTACCTACATTATTTATGATAGGTTGTAACATTTAGTACTATATACGTTGTGCCAATTTTTAATATCATCTATAAAATGAAAAAAAGTGTTGAAAAGTGATTGATTAAGTACTCTTGTTAATTTCTTAATTTTCATAATCTTTTATAAACTGCTTTTTAACACTTTACAACAAAGTTGAAAAGTGTTTATGACTTTGTTCATTCTGTCTGTCTGTCTGTCCGTTAGCACGATAACTGCCATAAAAATGACTTAATCAAAATGAAATTTTAGTATGTTGTTCAGACGGTGTGTAGGACCTATGGGAATATAAATGAATAATATCACCCAATTAGTTTTGGATTGAACCCAGGTTGAAAAAATGAAATACATTGAGCCCTATGGGACCTAATTTTTCAAACATTTTTTAGCGGATTTAAAATTCACAAATTGCTTCGAAATTTTTAGGTAATATTCAAATTGTTCCATAAAATATATAAAAAAAATTTCAGCGAAATATATTCAGTAGTTTTTTATATAAAAATTAAAATAATAATAGCACCCCTTATATGAAACTATCACGTGACCATGATATGAAAGTATCACGTGATCCACTTCAAAATGATATATGGCATCCATCTTGTCTCAAAATCGTGATTTTTAAAGTTCTTTTTATTTCATATTGAGCGTTGTATCCGTCCTAAAACCACTTTATTTTGGTTCAAATTCTGTGCATCTACATACTAAATCATCGCAATTACAATATATATGAGTTTAAATGCTCATCCAAATTTGATTATTTTTATAACGAAGCCTATTTTTCACTTATGTAAAATGTAAACAGCAAAATATGTAGGATGAGTTGTATAGAAATTGCTGTATTTTTTTAACGTAAAAGAATTTAGCTCATGGAGTCTGCATAGCTGATATGAAAGAAATATTCATTGACTTTACCGAGAGAAGGACGATTTTTTGCGATTAAGTTTTAAGCATAGAGTTAAATTGCTTGTAGCTCCACGGTCTTAATTTTTAATTAAAATAAATTATTATAGTATTGTGATGAATGACATGAATGGGAAATTATTTATGAATGAAATGCTGCTTTTTTAGAGAGAGCCAGGCGTGTTATTTTTTCTATGACGTCATTTGAATGAATTTCAGTTGTTTTCGATGAAGTTTTTAAATATAATAAATTATCGTGGTATTATGATAATTCTAAAATTATTGTCGAGTACTATATCACATTTTAGAGGTGTTTAAGCCAGGCAATTTATATTTCAATGCCGTCATTTGAATGGAGTTCATTTTTTTCGATGAAGGTTTAAGTTTTCCAATATAATAAATCAATGCAGTATTGTGAGAAGTTTTAAAATATTACCGAGGAATGTATTGCATTTTAGTCATGTTTAAATAAAATTGCATTGCTGTTGGAAAGTGTTTCATAATCAATGCTCTAAGCATGATTGATCTTTCTTGTTCTTACAATAAACTGAACATTTTCATTGCACATTTAAGATCATGAAATTAGCCGATCCGGTGGTCGAGCACTCAGGGGCATGCGTTTCCGTCTGATCGCTGGATTGCCGGGTAGTGGGTTCGAATCCCGCCCGCGGGTATGGATGTTGTGTGGTCGTGGCAAACTTAGACTTCTGCTCTTTGGGAGTCTACATAAAAGTGAAGCTGCATATTCCCCCCTTCGCCATGGGACCAGGGGTCTAGTGGACGTGCTGCTAGGCGCTCACCACTGGGGATAAGTCACAACAACAACAGATCATGAAATCATGAATTTTAGAAACAATGTATCTTACTTAATAAAGGAAGATCTCTGTGCAATCTGATTATTTCTCTTAATTTCGAATTAGATGATTAGTTATAGACTTCAATTTCCTTTGTGATCTCTAAAACCACTATATAAGGCCTGGAAAAAATGCGGCTCGAATTTCATTCGAGGCACAGCTGCGGAATCATAGACAAGCGTCTTGTTCGCGAAACGGGAATTGCAGATGACTGGCGCAATGATGGTAAGATTTAAAATTCAAAAACTTAAAATCTCGAGTTTTGCAAATAGAAATTTGAATTGTTATACATGTAATTGTAACAGTATAAGTATTCTCTGAAAAAATCCCGTTTCTACCATAATAACTTCTAAAGTTAGCAAATACACTTTTAAACGGCCGTGAAACGAAGACTTACTGAGACCGTGTTACGTTTTTTAACACTTTACAAGAAAGTTGAAAAGTGTTTATGACTTTGTTCATTCTGTCTGTCTGTCTGTCTGTCTGTCTGTCCGTTAGCACGATAACTGCCGTAAAAATGACTTAATCAAAATGAAATTTTAGTATGTTGTTCAGACGGTCTGTAGGACCTATGGGAATATAAATGAATAATATCACCCAATTAGTTTTGGATTGAACCCGGGTTGAAAAAATGAAATACATTGAGCCCTATAGGAACAAATTTTTCAAATATTTTTTAAGCGGATTTAAAATTCACAAATTGCTTCGAAAATTTTAGGTAATATTCAAATTGTTCCGTAAAATATATAAAAAAAAATCAGCGAAATATATTCAGTAGTTTTTTAAATAAAAATTAAAATAATAATTACACCTCTTATATGAAACGATCACGTGACCATGATATGAAACGATCACATGACCCACTTCAAAATGATACATGGCATCCATCTTAGTTTCAAAATCGTGATTTTTTAAAGTTCTTTTTAATTCATTTTGAGTGTTGTATCCGTCCTAAAACTACTTTATTTTTGCTTAAATTCTGTGCATCTACATACTGAAACAACGCAATGACAATATATTTGAGTTTAAATGCTCATCTAAATTTGATTATTCCTACAACTAAGCCTATTTTTCACCTATGTAAACAGCATAATATGTTGAATGAGTATTAGAATTCCTGTATTTTTTCAACTCAAAATAATTTAGTCCATGGAGTCTGCATGGCTGATATGAATGAAATATTAATTGATTTTAGAAAGAGAAAGACGATTTTTTTCCATGAAGTTTTAAGCATAGAGTTTAATTATTTGTAGCTCCATGGTCTTAAATAAAATGTTTAAATAAAATAAATTATTATAGTATTGTGATGAATGAAATGAATGGGAGAAAGTTATTAATGAAATCATGTTTTTATAGAGAGATCTAGGTGTGTTATTTTTTCTATGACGTCATTTGAATTAATTTCAGTTGTTTTCGATGAAGTTTTTAAATATAATAAATTATCGTAGTATTATGATAATTCTAAAACTATTGCCGAGGAATGTATAACATTTTTGAGATGTTTAAACCATGCAATTTATATTTCAATGCCGTCATTTGAATGAAGTTCATTTTTTTCGATGAAAGTTTAAGTTTTCAAATATAATAAATTAATGCAGTATTGTGATAAGTTTCAAAATATTACCGACGAATTTATTGCATTTTAGACTTGTTTAAATAAAATTGCATTGAAGTTGGAAAGTGTTTCATAATCAATGCTTTAAGCATGATTGATCTTTCTTGTTTTTTGTTTCGCGGATACCGTGCTCGGTGAATCAATTAATAATTGGCACTTATTTACGACCAGGGAGGCACTAGATAATTTGTTCTAGTGATATTATAAAATTGAATATTTTGGGAGAAGAATAATTTGACAAAGTAAAATAGCAATCCAGATATATTTAAAGTTTCGCCAACATTAATGACTTTTAATAGCCAATATATAGAGTGAGTAAAAAGTCGCGCGCATCAAAGGTTAACTGTCCTTATGAGCCAGTATGAGAATTAAAATGAAAGTAAAGTATTACAGATATTAGTTGAAATGTTACTTTTATTTTAGCAGACAAACTTTAGGTGTTACAATAAATGTTGGAAATGACGTAGTATTTCGCGAATTCAAAAGCGTGTTCGTTTTACCAGATTTCGTGAGACTCTGCGGAGCATGGTAGTATTGATGTTGAAATGGCTGGTGTGATGTTGTTCGTTTTCAACTCAGCAATAGTGTGTGGATTACTCACGTAAACCACATTTTTCAAATACCACTGTCATAAGGTAAAATTGTCCTTATCAAAATTTACCAGTATAGGACTTACCTATGATGCCGCCACTAAGGGTGGAGCATGTAAGCTCCCGGTTCTCAAGCTCGGACTACGAACACACAAAACATAAAGAAGTACACATGCTTAATTGCTCAATTATTTTTAATATTTTGCTTAATATATATCCACTATAATCTGGAGTAATTATATTATGATTAAATCAATTATTTAAAGACACATAATACTAACAATATTACATTAATATATATTTACACACATAAAAAACATTGGCTTACATTTCTTAAATAACAGTTTCCTTTAAACAATCTATAAAGATAATTCTTATAGTTCAATATTTTCGAACTTGTTCATACGATCTACTCATACGAACTGGTAGTTAATTATCTTAATACTCGTTAAAGGTGTGCCTTCCGTGCTAATAGTGACAATTGAAATCGGTTACCTCTACTCTTTGTTACGTGCATATTCGTGCCATCTCACTGATGTGGGAAAATCGTTGCACTTCGCGTACTTGCGCAGGCTACCATTCATTCGCTCACAATCTACAGACATTTTTTCACAAAAACCAAAAACATGATGCTGACTCGTTCGAGGTTTTAAGACGACTACCAAAAACTTCAGGTGCGTCTAGGACGCTGTCGAAATCGCATCTGTTGGAAAGTTCTAGAACATTCTCTCAAACCTTTTTTCTTTTCACATTGTAGTGTCGTTGTTGATTCGTTGACGTGAAGAAGGGGATGCGCTGCTTATTTATGTTAGTATTGCCATTGGCTCCCTCTGCAGCATTTAAATAGCTCATTAACTAGGTTGGCATCCGTAATTTGAATTACGAAATGTCGTGCATGCCGTACGACATTTATCCCCCTCTGCATGAGATTAAAACTAGAATACGGTACAAAGCATATGCACTGAGAAAAATTGTCACAGGAAGTCACTAGTATCGTGTCCCACTGATACATCTATAAGAACTTGATGCACTGTTGTACTGAAGCACTCGAAACATATTGAGGTACCCTTGTCTGATACACTGCAAAGATATCTGTCACTAAAATGTTTATCACCGTACAGAAACACAATATTGTCACATTGGAAGTATCTTACCAGCACGGAAGACACATAATTGTCACCTGGAATTATCATGAGCACGGAAGACACCTTATTGTCACATTGAATTATCATGAGCACGGAAGACACCTTATTGTCACATGTAATTATCATGAGCACGGAAGACACCTTATTGTCACATTGAATTATCATGAGCATGGAAGAATGAGTCACCATCCTGTGACTTAACTTTCAAAGTTCCGGTACTTCAATATTTATATTTTCATTATGTTGCTTCGTACAGTCTATTGTACACTTCAAATGAAGACTATATCATAATTGTTATTTGCATTTCTATTTATATACAATTTCACAACATTACATTAAACTATACACAATTCATTACCTTGATTTCTCATTTCACAGACGTAAATAATTTTTCGACAATTTTTTTTAGCTGTATATATTTCTTATTTGTAATACACATACATGTTATATAACTGTTTAAGCGTGTATCAATCATGGGTATTTTGCACATCATAATTATATCATATTACGTCTCGGCATTTAAAATATCAAATATATATATACTCATTTCGCTACTCTAAAATACAATGCATCTCCACAATAACAAGTATGCACTTTAAATTTCCTCTTCGGCTGCCCTTTCGTGCGAAACAAAACTGAGCGGGAGAAAGGGGAGAAAAGAAAAAAAAAAGAAAAAATTTGCTTGACCCGTAGCTTTCCTCTCTTCTCCTACGCGTTTCCATGACACTTGTGACAAACGGTCATGCATGGCGATTTTCTGCGCCTCGACCCCCCGAAGCACGTAACGTTACATAAGATTGCTAACTTTCAATTCCCTGTTCTGCCCACATAATCGTAATCGTTTGCTTTTTGGCGGTATCCTATCTACAAAGCGCGGGCTTTAGAGTGTCCGGTGGTGATTGTACGCTCTCATTGACGTGGGATTTTCTGGCTGTATCTTTTAAGGAATTCATTTACACTTTTTCTTTCAAGTTCTTTTTTTTGTATTCTTACTTATATTTATTCTACTTATCTTGTTAATAATTCTATTTAATTTGATATATATATATATTTTTTATTATTATTATCTTATAACCTTAACACAGATCTGACTGTTGAATTATAAGTTTGATTTCATGTACTTCTAATTTATTGGATTTATTTATCCCTTGCTGCAACAACGCGTGATATATTATTTTATGTGTAGTATTATGAATATACCATGATTTTGTTATGTTACTGATATAATTGACTTTATGTTCCCATTTCAGCATAAATTTACATATTTATTTATTTCAATATAATTATTTTATATTTAATTTTATCTGTTATTTCTTTTTATTTCCAGTGATGCTTAATTAATGTAGTAATTTATTACTAATACTCAATCATTTATCATTTACATACAAATCAATGTGTTTTCCTAATGTATTTTATTTTTTATATACCGGCCGGTATTTTTAAATAACTATAATTGCCTGCAATTATAATTTTAAATTTTGATACCTTGATTGTATGCTTACAATAGAACTTTTTTTTGTATTATTCTCGTACTATGCATGGGAGATTTTCTCCGATGTTTATTTTTTATTTTATTTTATTTTTTTTTTTTTTGCCTGTCTATTTATTTTGAAGGTGAATAGCTTTCGCCGTACAATGGCCATATATGGAGCTGTTACGCTGACTGTGAAGGATGGGACATTAATCCTATTTCTTCAAGTTTATTAATCCACTTATGTAATTAATTTTTATTTTGTTTTCCAGATTGCGTGTTTTTGTAAAAGGTCTGTATACACTATTTATGCAATATATATTTATTAATTTACTAATTATTATTTACATCATCTGTGAGTGTTTATTTTGACTTCACACTTTTATTTATTTATTTATTTATGATTTTGCTTTTATTCTGTCAGCTTTTTATGAGGTATTTAATTAATACTTTTATGATTTTGAATATTATATACTTGCATTTACCATGTTCCATGACTTTATTTTGCATTTTATTAATTATGTTATACAATTTTTTCAAGACCCGTACAAGAAAAATGAAACAGTGCATATACTTCATCAGCATGTTACCATTGGAAACAAAATTTGCCACTTCCTCGTTGACCTCTACAGCCATTCATCATTTGTTATCAATAAAGACACATGACCATCAAGATTCTTGAATTGTCAACTCCCTATTACGACACTCCTACCCTTAATTCATCAGTCACCGTACAAGTAATACAAATTGAAAGTAAGTAAAATTTATTTATTTCTCTCTCTCTCTTTCTTACAACACATGTTAGTTTATTTATTTTTAGAACATTGAGGGGTATTGTATGTATTATTTATCACTTCTACATATTTTTTCTGATGTTTATTGCTCTATATAAGTTATTTATCTATACATAAATGTTTATTTATTACCTATATTTTTGTTTTATCCTCATATTTACAAAATCCTCATATTTATTTTACAAAATGAATCTCCCTGCTCTTATCCCCACTTACATAGTATTTGACAATGTCCATTTTTATAACGTAGACTAATTTTTATTTTGTTTGGAAGGGAAAAAACATTTATTTACTATTTTCTTTCACTTCAAAATTTTCCGAGTCTCCGTTTTTTTTTGTTCTCAAACATTTTAATTTCCTGAAATCATTATTGTATTACATATTATTTATACTTCAGATATCTTTTATTTTTATTTTATTTTTTTTTATTTTTTTTTTACGTCCACTGAATTATTTACTTTACTTATATTTTCTAAGATTAAATTTATTTATTTTACTTATATTTTCATATAAATTATTTATCTTTTATCATTGTCCGTTCATTTATTTAATATCTACTTGCATAAAAGGGACGAGAATCTACAACTTTTTAATTTTGCTGTACTGCTACTTGATGAAACGCTGATAATTTTAATAAAATGGGCTGGCGCTAATACTTTTACGTTGTACACGTTGATACTTATTGACAACATTACTGCTAACCAGTCAACCCGCTGATAAATTTTCCTACTGTTCTTTTTTTTGTTGCTGTTGTTGCAGAAAAATCCATGATTTAAAAATTCCTATCCGCTGGACTTGCCTTCCCCCAAACAATTTTTTTTTGAAGTTTTATTTAATTTTGCGATTTTGTTGACTACCGTGCATTTTGGATAACTATCATGCCTATCCTCACACTAAGTCTTCACTACTACACACTTTTCCTCAACACTACAGTTTTCACAATATACCATACATAATATACAATACACAATACATACTAAATAACCATATACTTTTGCTGCCCTATGTTTTGCACATATTGTGGCACTATGCTATTTGTAACACACTTGTTGTCTATTTACTTATTTATCACTTAATTTTGAAAGTTGCTTTATCTACATAAATTTTCTATTATTATAATTATATTCATTTTCTTTACATTAACCAAAAATATCTATTTGTAGACTACCTTCCAACTTAATTTTTACATTTACTGTAGACTACCAAAATTATTTCAAAATGCTTTCCAATTTAATTTCCAAATATTGTAGGAAACTAATATATTTTATAATACCATCTAATTTAATTTAAAATTCATTATAGACTGCTACACATCTTGTAGAATGCTTTCCAATACTATTTTTTGCGTGTCCTCAGATTATAACGTCTAGTACTCCCATCATTTGGATTATTGGCGTTATATTCTTTGTTTACATGCGATTGACTTCTGTCAACAGTTCGCCGTGTTTGTTTACATTGTAAATACTTTTTACGCGGCTCTGCTTTATATAATTTATTCGCGTGAACAACTATCCATTTTTTATTTGGCTCGTTCATAGGTGTGATAGCGTAATTATTGTTACGGATCACCTTTACGATGCGAAATGGTCCTTGAAATTTTTTTTGTAATGCTGTGGTGGGTCTGAGGTTTTTTAAATATACAATTTGTCCTTTTAATAATTTCTGCTGTCTAACTCTTTTAAAAATTCTTTCTTGGCGACTTTGGGCTTGAATTTGTTTTCGTTTTGTATATCTATTAATTTTTTCCGCTAAAGTAAGTGCTTCACTGACGTCATTATCATATTCAGTTTGAGTTAAAATCGGACTGTCATCAGGGTCCGCTATTTCCAGATTATTTTCGCCGGGTAATTTCAAATCTCTGGTAAGAAACAAAATAGCGGGACTGTGGTCTATATTTGCGCTGGGTGTTGCATTATGAAATAATTTTACATATGGCAAGACTTTGTGCCAATTAAATGTTTGGTCAGCCATTGCTGCCAAAGAATTTTTTATTCCTAAGTGGCTTCTTTCTAAAATTGCATTTGAGCTGGGTTTGTAAATTGAAGTATATTTCAATTTTATACCATGTTGCTCTGCGAATTTTTTAAATTCCTCGCTTTTCAGTTGTCTCCCGTTATCACATAAAATCCAATTTGGTACTCCGTTTGAAGCTATCCAATTTGTTACTACCTGTAATACACTCGCAGTTGTAATATTTCTCACAGGTACTGCCTCCAAGAATCTCGAGTAATGGTCTATCATCGTTATGATGTATTCATGTTGTCCGTTACTTCTCGGTAGCTTCCCTACAATGTCTAATGCCACTGTGTGATTTTGTTTACATGGACGAGGGACACGTTGTAATGCCATAGGTCTTATAGCCTTATTCTTGTAACATAAACATGCATCACATGATGCGCAAAAATTCTTTACATCACTGTATGCCCCTTTCCAGTAATACTTTCTACTCAGAATTTGATATGTTTTTTCTACTCCAAAATGTGGTGTATGAGCTAACTCAATAACTGCAAATTTTAGACTGTGAGGTATTAGAATTCTGTCGTTTTGCAAAGGATTTCTGATATATCTAGCAGTCTTTATCATAATTAATCCCGTATTTACATCTTTATAGTATTTATTTACATATTTTGGCTGCTTAGATTTTGCATTCAGTCCGTTAATAATTTTCTTTATCTCTCTATCTTTTGCTTGCTCTTCTAAAATTTTGGCTATTGTTATAGCGCTGTCATTAGCAATAATGTTATTTATTAATTTAGTCTTAGTTTGTTCAGAAAAAATTTGGCGCGACATAAAATCACTGGGATTATCTTGTCCTTTAATGTATTTGATGTCAAATGAATATTGTTGTAAATTTAATAACCATCTTGCGATTAAATCAGAATTTTGATTTTCCAAATGTATAAAATGAGTTAAAGCTTTAGAGTCGGTCAAAATTGTGAAATGCGTACCATATAAAAAATCTTTGAAATGTATTATAGCGTCGTGAATTGCTAGCAATTCTAGTTTCATGCTCGGATATTTCTTTTCACTGTCTGAAAGTTTCCTGCTATAATACTCGATAGGATGAAAATTTCCATTCACTGATTGAAGTAAAATTCCTGACGCGGCTACTTTTGAACAATCAGTTGACAAAAAGAACGGCTTTGACATATCAGCTGCCTTGACAACCGGTTTCGATAAAATCGCGTTTTGCAATGTTACAAACGCTTCATCGCATTTCTCTGTCCATATAAATTTTTTATCTTTCTTTGTTAATTCAATTAATGGATTGCATAGTTCAGAAAAATTTGGTATGATCTGCCTAAAATAATTACATAAACCTAAAAATGATTTTACTTTTTTTACTGTCGTTGGCACAGGGAAATTCGTTATTTTCTGTACATTATCATCTGAAGGTGTTATGCCTTCCTTACTTATTTTAAATCCTAGAAATTTAATGTTCTCTTTACACATTTGTAATTTTGAAGGGTCAATGGTTAAACCAAATTTTGCTAATCTCGCAAATACCGTTTTTAATTTCTCCAACATTTTCTCGAATGAATTTGCGGCAATTACAATGTCATCTAAATAAAATTCAATTTTCTGATCTTTTAAATCTCCTAAGCATTTCATCATTAGTAATGAGAAATAGGCTGATGAGTTTTTTGCGCCAAAAGGCATTCTATTAGGGCTATAGGCGGCTTCCTTCGTTACGAATGTGAGTATCGACCCATATTCAGGTTTGATTTTTATCTGAAAAAACGCGGCTTTTAAATCAATTACAGTATATAATTTGTGGCCTGCGATGTTGTGCAGAATGTCGCTAATTTTACCAATATTTACGGGCAGTAATTCAGTAATTTGATTAAGTAGCCTGTAATCTACGGCTAAACGATATTTTTGTTCTTTATTGGCATTATTACTATTAATACTGGCTTTCTTCTTTATCAATAAGCATGGGAACGCATAATTACTTGTAGATTTTTCTATAATTCCAGCTTCACACAATTGTTTTATCTCACTTTCGAGTACAGGTTTTAACATTTTTGGCAAGGGATAAGGTTTACACTGAATTGGGTATTGGTGTAGTAAATTAAATTCCGGTACTATTTCTTCCGTCATTCCCAGCGTTTTGTATGATTTCGAAAATACATCATAATTTTGTAACAGTAATTTTAGCAATATATGTTTTTCATTTTCTTGTAAGTGATCTAGTTTAAAATCTTGCGGTGTTAATTCCGCTTTTCGTAACGCTGAAATATCAATTTTTTGTGGGTCATTTAAGCTTTCGATATTGTTAATCTGTAAAATTTTATCAGTATCATGTTTTTCTTCACAAATTTCAAACTGCGGTGTTACAGTACCAAATATCATATTTTTATTTAGATGAATCTCTTCTTCTGTTTTGTTTGTTAAAAGAGTAGAAATAAATTTTCTATTATTTACATAATGTAAAGAATGCTCAGCGTGTAAATCTTTTAATGAATTTGTAATATTTAACAATACCTCCTTATCCTCAAAATGGTTTTCATTTAATTTTAATTTTATTGATTTTGTTTCTTTAGGTAGTAATTTAATTTTATGCGCTAAGCTTGCATTTAAGCATTGAATATGTTCAACTCTTGTATAATTATTTTCTGGTTCCTGTGCTTTTTTCTGATTTTTGTCTTGAAATGGTATAGATATGGATTCTTTGACAAACTTTAATATTAATTTATTTGTGTCAATTATGGCATGATGATTTTTGAGAAAATCAAATCCTAAGATTATTTCATAAGGGGTGTTATTTAATTGTTTAGTTATGAAAAAAGAATTTTTGCATCTTTTGTTTTCAATTTTAAAGCTAAAGCTGATGCATTTTGAAAATTGAATGTTTTCTTTGGTCATAGTCTGTATTTTTACTTGTCTAGATAAATAGTTAATTTTAATTTTATTTTTGATTTTTTGAAAAATGTTATCTGATAATAAAGTGACACTTGCGCCACTATCTATGAGAGCCACTGTTTTTATATTTTCTAAATTAATGTTAATCATTGGCAATGCGTCACTCTGTCCATATGTTGAATTCAGTAGATGTTCATTTAAATTTTGTGCATCCTTATTAATTTTGCTTGCAATTTTATGGGATCTCGAATCCTTATTTGATGCCTTATAACTTTCTGTTTGTCTTTTATTTCGAGGTCCCTTTCTTAGTTTAAATATTCATTATTCTGATATTGCCTATGATTGCTTTCATAATGTGGTCCATTATTCTGATATGATCTTCTGTTATTACTTTGAAATTGTCTGTTATTTCCTGCACGACGCCGTATTCCCCGGTTATTTATGAAATTACCTCTTCTGAAATTCGCCCTTCTATAGTGTGCATAATTATTTTGAATAGTGGGTCTTTGTTGAAAATTGGTAGTTTCTTGACTGCTGTTTTCATTTGTGAATGCCCTTTTTAAATTATTTTGTACTTTTTGCAGCGTAAAACATTCTGACATCCAGTGATTGTTGCGACCGCACGCTATACAGAATTTCTGTGGCGGCTTTTCTGCATTATTTTTAGTTTTTACATGATTTATTTCAACATTCTCAATTATTTTATTTTCTATTTCAATACTATTTATACAATCACTATCTTCCTCCAATGCGGATTCTATCACCTCAGCTATTTTCACTGCTTCGTCAAAGGTTTTCGGGTCATTTTTTTTTATTTCTGTTCTTAAATCTTCTCTGACTATCTGTAAAAATTTGGTGAGTTTAATTTTCTCTGTAATTTTTTTTACATTTGCGTCCATTGTTTCATCTACTTCTAGAAAAATTATCGCCTGGTTTTCGATTTCTTGTGCAAGTTCCTTAATTGTCATATTTGGTAAATGTTTCAGATTGTTAAAATTGTTGTGTTTTTGCACTAATGTTTGTTTCCTTTCAAATTTGTTTTTTAATAACTCCATGAATTTTTCATATGATTTTTCCTTTTGCAGAGCAATATTTTCTGCTAGAAATTGCTGAGCCTTTCCCTTTAATCTTGATTTTACAATTATGATTTTCTCTTGTTCGGACCATGATGTTAACTCCGCTATTTCCTTAAATTGTATGATAAAGCAATTGACATTATTTTCTTTTTGTCCATCAAATGATGGTAACATCTGCATAATTGGCAACGATGTATTTTGCTGCGCTTGATTTGCGGGCATCTGTATCTGGATCGCGTTATTTGCCGAACTATCTGTTATACTGCTATTTACATTAATCGGCGGATCTTGCCTCGCTCTTTTACTTAATTGCCTAGTTTTATTCGGCGCCATGATTTTATACACTGTCATACAATTCTGACTCTATATTAAATATTTATGCTAATACATACATATATATACAATCATATAATACACATTTAAATTATCATTTTCATGCATTTTCTTATCATTCTACTGAGTTATATCTCATTATTAAATTCATTGTTAAATTCAATATTACATTCCACTTATTATTAAATTCACTTTTATATTCAAACTCATTATTAAATTTAATATTATATTCAAACTCATTATTAAATTCAATATTATATTCAAACTTATTATTAAATTTAATTTTGCCTTTTACTTATATCTTTTACTTTCTCTTATGCAAGTTAATTCTCTCCGAGCTTGACCACATACGGCACCAATTCGCGCGGCGACATCATGTCATAAGGTAAAATTGTCCTTATCAAAATTTACCAGTATAGGACTTACCTATGATGCCGCCACTAAGGGTGGAGCATGTAAGCTCCCGGTTCTCAAGCTCGGACTACGAACACACAAAACATAAAGAAGTACACATGCTTAATTGCTCAATTATTTTTAATATTTTGCTTAATATATATCCACTATAATCTGGAGTAATTATATTATGATTAAATCAATTATTTAAAGACACATAATACTAACAATATTACATTAATATATATTTACACACATAAAAAACATTGGCTTACATTTCTTAAATAACAGTTTCCTTTAAACAATCTATAAAGATAATTCTTATAGTTCAATATTTTCGAACTTGTTCATACGATCTACTCATACGAACTGGTAGTTAATTATCTTAATACTCGTTAAAGGTGTGCCTTCCGTGCTAATAGTGACAATTGAAATCGGTTACCTCTACTCTTTGTTACGTGCATATTCGTGCCATCTCACTGATGTGGGAAAATCGTTGCACTTCGCGTACTTGCGCAGGCTACCATTCATTCGCTCACAATCTACAGACATTTTTTCACAAAAACCAAAAACATGATGCTGACTCGTTCGAGGTTTTAAGACGACTACCAAAAACTTCAGGTGCGTCTAGGACGCTGTCGAAATCGCATCTGTTGGAAAGTTCTAGAACATTCTCTCAAACCTTTTTTCTTTTCACATTGTAGTGTCGTTGTTGATTCGTTGACGTGAAGAAGGGGATGCGCTGCTTATTTATGTTAGTATTGCCATTGGCTCCCTCTGCAGCATTTAAATAGCTCATTAACTAGGTTGGCATCCGTAATTTGAATTACGAAATGTCGTGCATGCCGTACGACAACCACCATAGGAAGAAATCAGAGGGTGATAAATCTAGGGAGCGAGGGGGCCAAAATACCCAGGAAATTATGCTTTCACTGAAAAAATCAGTTAAAAGATGGATAGGGCTGTTTGATGTGTGACAAGTCGCACCGTCCTGCTGGAACCAGCATAACGTTCGTCAGCTTCCAGCAATAAAATGAACTTTGATGTCGCGGCTTTAAACCCGCCCAGTACATTTCATATCTGAAATAAGATCCAATAAATTTGCTTTTAATCCAGAGGGACACGCGAGCGTGACTTTACTGACGTAAGTGATCGCGCGGGGTATAGGGGACCCCAACCCAAAAAGTGTACCTTTTTCAACAAAAAGCGTTAGATAATAAATTATCGAAGCTATACATTGAATCTATTTACTGTACAAACATATATAATATTCATAAGGAATCGGCAGTTTCAATTTTTGCAGTAATTGTGAGAATACGGAAAAAATATGTAAAAAAGCAACAAATTTTACAGCAAAATGCCACGAACACATCTGCAATGAAATACAGAACTCAAAATCCAACGAAATTACTGAAATGCTTGCAACTTGACTGTTTGCAGCTACACGTACTTTCTCAACAGTTGGACATTAAGAATAGCCTATTTACCTGTTTCACCAAGTTATGAAAACTCTTCCATTACTGAGTACGAAATGATAGAAAAAATTCCATCCGCGCTTCATCTGACAAATTACAGGAATAAACTCAGCTACACAAAAAACTAGAAGAACAGGGTTGCTACACCAAAAACTCGAAGAACAGGGGTGCTACAAGTTCCTGGAAAACTTCAACTTACACACCTGTGGAACAGAGAGCTTCAAGCACCGTTCTCTTGGTTATCACATATTTTCATTTGAGATCAAAAATACAAGATGGAATTCATGTTTATTTGTTTTTAAAGTTATATATTTTTAAATTCAATATTTAAATTTTTCTTTTATAAAATTTCAAATTAAAGTACAGGGTGATTATAATTAAAGTTGCGATTTTAAAACGCTGTAAAGTAAGAACTACTGGTCAGAATGACCTGAAATTTAACCTGAGTATACGTGAAGCAATGGAATTTTGTTTGGCGAAAAAAAAATTACTTCAAAAATGTATCAAAAAATGGCAATGTATGAATCCAACAATTTGCTTCATGAAGAACGAAAAAATTAGCCACTAGGTCGCGCGTGGAAGCTCACCTCTAATCTGGAGGTATGCTAATTAAGACTAGGCATGCGGACCGCACATTACAGTTGTGATAAAAAGGAGGAGCACATGCAATTCTCATTGAGTGCCTTGTCATGACTCTGTCATTGAAGGATCGTGCTTTGCTCGTAAAACATTTCAACCAGAACGGCGACAGTGCGTTAACTGCTCTCAGGAGGTTCGACGAACTTAGCTGACTTAAAAGCACGCATTACGCACCACATCTACTGCATCACCTCTGATACACTCCGATCTCTTGTGGAACATTCGGTTTTGCGCTTTCAACTCGCAACCGAGTACGGTGGACAGCATATTGAACATTTCTTGCGTATTAGGTGTTTGTTTCATGTTTTCATGATGTTTCAATCAATTATTAAATTAAGTTATGTTGATTAAATTGTAGTTTTCTTTAGTTGAATATTGGTTTCCTTTGGCTAACAACACCCCCTGTTTGGAAAATACAGCGCCGTCTATCGGTACATTTTTGAAGGTTTTTTTTTCCTTCGCCAAACAAAATTCCATTGTTTCACGTATACTTATGTCAAATTTCAGGTCATTCTGACCAGTGGTTCTTACTTTACAGCGTTTTAAAATCGCAACTTTAATTATAATCACCCTGTATATTTTAGTTTAATTCATGAATCGGTGAAGTATTGCAGATTTTAACAAATTTGATATTTCTTACTATGCACCATAATAATTGTTAAATGTTTTCAAAAACACTTAAGGACTTCATGATAAAAAAATCTGATGTGGGCAACACATGACTTTCATTATATAATGCAATGGATTTACTATTTTTACAATAAAAAAATAGGTTTTTCTTATAGTAGCTATTTATATTCTTTCCAAGAAATTGAATTTTCGTCATTTTCACTGATGTAGTGTCATTTTTATCCATTTGGCGAGATTTCCGTTAATTTGGCAACATTTAAAAAAGCCGCCAAGTTGGCGATATTCCGCCAAATTCGGCGCCAAAATCTCACCAAGCGTTATGGATGGAGAAATAAGTTATTTTTATAGCAGATAAATAATTATTGGCGTTCAAATACAAAAGTATAACTCAAAGTATCTTTTCTCATGATTGGAACGAGCTAGATCCACGAGAATGATGTCACCCAATTTATCGCATAATATTACATATGAAAAGTGAACATGTTTCTCAACAGTTAATATATTTTTTTTTATTTATGGGATTTTTTGATAAATTTATTTGAAAAATGTGCAATATCTCGAGAACGGTTCATACTAGCGTTCTAAAGTTTATGTCAATCGTTTTCAAAGGAAAAATTACATTAGAGATGTCTATTTGCGTAACTTTATTAAAGGTTTCGATTTTTTGATGATTTTTTAAAAATTCCACTCGTCAATTTAGGGAACATTCTTAGTTCTGAACATTCGATTATATTTAAAAACAATAGGCTTCCAGTATTCACGGATTGTGATTTTTGTATCAAATTTTGTTCCACAGACTCACTGACACACACACAAACTTATACTTTCACACATACACACACACACACACAGACATCACCTCAAAAATGTTCGATTCGTGATCAGGGATGCTTGAAACGTGTTCTCCCGTCGAAAACTCGAATTCGAATTTTCGACCCCGTCACAATACTTTCCCTATACATTATGTATATAAGGAAAGTGATAAGTTATTGTTCGCAACGCTCCCATTGCCCACAACATCATCCATGGACCGGTTTCGAGCTTCCTTCATATGAATGCTGTTATCTGAGGTGAGCATGAGAGCTCGATCCTTTTCAGAATTACCCCTCTTTAGGCGGGTTCTGTGAGTAATAGTTAAGTTAACAAATGGCAATAAACATTTGTTAACTTAAGAAATGGTAATAGCCATTCAATTTTAATTAGTTTTAAGTCCATTCAATCATGAGTCCCCATAAAACTTTTTCCAGGGGAGGGGACCACTGCGCCAGAGGAGCAAACTCAAGGATAAGACGTACAACATCGACTATTAAAACTTGATGCCCACCTTTGTAATTCTGAACATCGAGGAAGTACAACCCTCCCCTATGGGCGTTCATGCATTCAATGTCAATTGGACATTTGCAACAATTTCTAAGGAGTTCGTATAGAAATTGCCTTTTAATGTGTGTTAGAAGTTACATAGATATTCCTCTTTGTTATGGAGGGTCGTCTAATAAGCTTTTTGTTTTGTTAATTTTTGTTAAGGGTACATCGAATAATAATTAATATCTCACTAACGAATAGAACGATTCGAACGACATTTGGTACAAATATTACAATCGGTATTTGGTACAAATATTGACATTATAAAAAAATCTGATGTGGGCAGCACATGACTTTCCTTATATAATGCAATGAATTTACTACTTTTACAGATAAAAAATAATGTTATTCTTATAGTAGATACTTATATACTTTCCAAGATATTGAATTTTGTTCAATTAGTCGTCATTTTCATTGATTTAGCGTCATTTTTATCCATTTGGCGAGATTTTCGTTAACTTGACAACATTTAAAAATATCGCCAAGTTGGCGACATTCCACTAAATTCGTAGCCAAAACACCGCCAAGCGTTATGGATGGACAAATAAGTTATTCTTACAGCGGATAAATGATTATTGACGTTCAAATACAAAAGTATTACTCAAAGTATCTTTTTTCATGAATGAAACGAGCTAGATCCACGAGAATGATGTCACCAAATTTAGCGCATGGTACTACATATGAAAATTAAACGTGTTTCTTAATAGGAAATATATATTTTTTTATGTAACTTTTTGATAATTTTTTGAAAAATGTGCAATATCTTGAGAAAGGTTCATGATAGCGTTCTGAAATTTATGTTAATCGTTTTCTAATGAAAAATTACATAAGAAATGTCTATTTGCGTAACTTTATTAGAGACTTTGATTTTTTAACGATTTTTTCAAAATTTCACTCGAAAATTTAGGGGGTTCTGGACATTTCATTGTATATAAAAACAATAGGCTTCCTGTGTTTATGGATTGGGATTTTTGTACCAAATTTCATTCGAATCGGTCCATTCGTTCGTCAGTTATCGTCTCCACAGGCTCACTGACACACACACACACACACACACACACACACACACACACACACACACATACACACACACACACTTTCACACACACACACAGATCAATTCAAAAATGTTTGATTCGTGATCAGGGATGCTTGAAACGTGCTCTCTCGTCGAAAACTCGAATTCGAATTTTTGACTCCATCACAATACTTTCCTTATACATTATGTATATCAGGTAAGTAAAAATATGATGTGGACAGCACATGGTTTTCCCTATATATACAAATACTTCTTTCAATGGGAAATGATGATCCACTGCACAATGTTTTTAACATTGAAAAGCACTCTAAATAGTGACATTTGGTGTTTTTCTGGATGATAACATGTAAAATTATTTTGAAGTACCAAATTTACTTATATTTCACACAAATATATCTTAGTAGTTGAGAATATTGTTAAAATCCACTAAGAAATGTACTGCATTATATTGAAATAGGTTAATTATTATTTTAACAATTTGGTGTCATTTTGGTAAGTTTAGCGCCATTGTGCCACTTAGGCGAAATTTTATTTAATTTGGTTCCATATTGAAAGTCATCACGTTCGCGATATTTCGCCAGATTAGTCGACGAGTTTGCCAATTTTTCATTAAGTGTTGCGTATTTGATTATACTTACTTCTGTTCAT
Source organism: Amaurobius ferox (assembly GCA_951213105.1). NCBI lineage: Eukaryota > Metazoa > Arthropoda > Arachnida > Araneae > Amaurobiidae > Amaurobius > Amaurobius ferox. The sequence continues at coordinate 81,659,838 of OX578142.1, read as the reverse complement.
TTTTAACACTTTACAACAAAGTTGAAAAGTGTTTATGACTTTGTTCATTCTGTCTGTCTGTCTGTTTGTCTGTCTGTCCGTTAGCACGATAACTGCCGTAAAAATGACTTTATCAAAATGAAATTTTAGTATGTTTTTCAGACGGTCTGTGGGACGTATGGGAATATAAATAAATAATATCACCCAATTAGTTTTTTATTGAACCCGTGTTGAAAAAATGAAATACATTGAACCCTATGGGACCTAATTTTTCAAACATTTTTTAAGTAAATTTAAAATTCACGAATTGCTTCGAAATTTTTAGGACATATTCACAAATGATACAAATGAAATCTACAAATGATTTATATACAAAATTTTGTTAAATTTGGTGTATAAATCACTTGTTGGTTATGGAAATATTATACACCAATTTTTGTTAAATTTGTTCCATTAGTTTTTAGCTAGAGTGGATAAAGGCAATTTCTGCGGCCATTTTGCAAAGAAGGCAGATTCTTTTATTACGAATCGTACTATAATCTAATGAACATCAGGATTTCCCACAAAAAACATACCTACCAAATTGTATGAAATTCGGTCCATTAGTTTTTCAATTAGAGTGGATGTAATATCCACACAGACACACAGAAACATACACAGATACACCCTTACACACACAGACGTCTTCCTAAAAGTAGTTTTTTCGTGTTCTAGAATTCCCAAAACGTGTAGATCCTTTGAAAATTCGAGTTCCGATCTTCGGCACGATTCCAATACTTTGATTACATACACATACACACATATATTATCTGTGTATCTAAATTCCGTGCCTATGCAATTACAATGATTGTGATTTTAAATGATCCCTAAACTTTTATTATTTCTTCAACGAAGCCTAATTTTAACATATGCAGAATGCAAATATCTCAATCGATTTTAAGATGAATTACATAAGAATTGTTGAATTTTTTTCACACAAAATTATTTAGCTCTGGAGTCTGAAATACAAGTTATATGAGTGAAATATTTATTGATTTTGCATAAAGAATCAGATGATTTATATTTCGATACAGTTTTAAATATTTAAGTATAATACATTACTGTAGTACTGTGATAATTTAAAAGATATCACCACTGAAAGTATCACATTTTAGAAATTTTTAAATGAAATTACATTTCAGTTGGAAAGTGTTTCATAATCAATGCTTATGCATGATTGATCTTTCTTGTTATGTACTTTTTCGATACACTTATTTGAAAAACGTGTAATATATCGATCAAGCTGGAGTTCAAAAGTTTGTGTTTTTCATTTAAGAAAAAAATAGGTAAAAAATGATTTTTATTTAACATTATTGATTATCCTGAATTTTTTCCATTTTTTTTCCTTTTCAAAATATATTAAAAAATTTACAGTCTGTCGAACGTTCGATCGCGTTTAAAATCAATAAGGTTCCAATATTAACGGACCATAATAATCGCACCAAATTACGTTCGAAACGATCTACTCGTTAGTGAGATATTGTATCCAAGGGCTCACAGAAATACACACATATACAGACATCATCTCAAACATTCGATTGGAGTTCAGAGATGCTTGAAACGTGCTATTTTGTCGAAAACTCGAATTCGAATTTTCGACTTTGTCACAATAATTTTCTTGAACATTATACTATGCGTGTAGGGAATATCATTAACGTTAGTAAATAGAATCCTTCCAAAGATTTTGGCAATAAAAATGCAAATATTATTTCAGAATTAAGAGTATTCAGGAAAATCCAGTTTTCTGTATAGCTGAACATGACAAATCAACAATTGTATCAACTGTACTACCGAAAGACACTTTTAGGATTTTTGTTTAAACAGTGAATCTGGCTCTTTATGAGCTTCGATATTAAATATACTATTACACACTCTGCTGCAAAACATATATGCACCCATAAAATATTGAGCTACAGCCTCGAAACTCGGCATGCAAATGTCGTTTTAAGAACTACGCCAATGTTTAAACTTTCAGAGCTAACGATGTTATAGGGCTCATATAACTCTTATAAGAACGACGCATCGTGCAGCATTTAAAACGATTGGTGTGATCATTCATAGGTAAATGGATCTAGATATTCTGCTTCGACACTGCAAGGTGTGTGTAACAATGCCTTTGAGATGTACTCGATGTCGCTACGAGCAATTGTCGGATTTAGAAAGAGGTCACATCATAGGCCTAAGGGAATATGTTTTGTCCAACATATCTGTCAGTCGGCATCTTGGTCGGAGCAATGTGGTAGTTGCTCGGTGTTGACAACAGTGGACCGCAGAAGACAAATGTAATGCGCAGAACACCTCAGACAGACAACTGTTTGATATTATCGTGCAGTCAGGAGAGGAGCCGCATTCACACCAATGACGTAGCCACCAGGCATTGGAAGAAATTGCCATGTTCCACGCATCCTATATCAAGGGATACCATTGGGAAACGCTTGGGAATAGGTGGATTATGTTTCGACGTCCATTAAAGTGCATATCACTGTCCCTCTAATATAGGCAGAGTCTTTTGGATTGGTGCCGAGCTTGGTCCGCCTGGACATTGTCTGATTGGAGGCATGCTGTCTTTAGCAACGAATCCCGCTTCTCTCTTAGTACTGATGACAGCCGCATACGTGAGTGGAGGAAAATGGGTCAGCGTTCAGTTGCCGTATTTGTTGTTGAACGGCATATGGTTCTCACATGTGGTGTAAAATCTGGGAAGTCATCTCGTGGGACAGCCGATCTCAGCTAGTTGTGCTGCAACCCAATCTAACAGCTTGCTTGCGAGTCGACGATATTATGCAGTCAATTATTCTGCCTATGCAGTCAAGCCATCTGGATTCCATTTTACAACAAGACAACGCTCGGCCACATACTGCGCGCCTTTCTCAACAATGTATTCGATGATTTAATACGCTGCCATGCCCATCCAGATCCATAGACCTATCATGACTAGAACATGTCTTGTACATACTAGGACGACCTGCTCAGATTACAGCCTTCTCAGAATACCACTGAATTAGCTTGCAACATTTGAAGTAGAATTTTCCCCACATGAACATAAGCAATTTAATTGACTATGTCTAAACGAATATTGGCTTGTATAGCTGTCAGGAGAGAATTTACCACTTACTAAAATGTAATCTTCTTGTTTCCACCATTTCTTAATAAAATGTTTTTTTGCTCCCAAATTCCAATTATTTGCATATCTTCATGTAACTGAATTTCTTGCGGTTGCATACATTTTTTTGCAACAAAGTGCATATAAAGGCTTGATAGAAATATCTTATTTATAAAATCGTAGAATTTATACAGGCAGTTTGTTAATATATATTGATATAAAAGGAAATAAGTATTATTTTTAGTCTCAATAAAGTCATGTGTCGTCCGCAACAGACATTAAATAAAAGTGAATAAAACGACCGATTTAGTTTTCAATATTACACTTGTTAACACCGCATTTATGCGTATATGAGAGCAAATGATTTCTTTATATCTTCCTCAATATGTTAGGTATTCATCTTTAGAAATTTCCCATTTTCAGCAGGAAGTGGTTCAGGCGAAAGAACTTTATCACAAACAAGGTGCTAAAGGAGAAATTTCAGTGCTGACACCTCGTTTCCTGATGTGAAATATTTTCCATTGGGAGGAAGTTCAGAAAACGCACGTCCTGACATGCTTCCGGAATTTCTGGCATCACTTGACACCTAATTATCTCTTCCAAACTTTCGTTTCATCGAAATGTGACGTCATAAGGAAATCTTGTTAGTGTCATTTGATGTGCGATGTATTCAAATATTTACAAAGAAGTTTGGAAGGGTTTATCTGTTGAAATCAGGAAACTAGCAAACTTCAAAGTAATTTTTCAAGAATTAAGAAGTAAATGCTGTGTTGTAGAAGTCATAAGAAACTTTTAAAAGTTTTGTTTAAACTTTCAATAGTATAATATAAAGGGGAAGTACTGTGATGGAGTCGAAAATTCGAATTTAAGTTGTTCAAGGGAAAACTTGTTTGAAGCATCCCTAAATTCGAATCGAACGTTTTTGAGATGATGTCTGTATGTGTTTGTATGTGTGTGTGTGTGTGTGTGTGCATGTGTGTATGTGTGCGTGTGTGCATGTGTGTATGTGTGCGTGTGTGTTTTAGTGTGTATATGTGTGCATGTGTGTATGTGTGAGTGTATATGCGTGTTTTAGGGTGTGTGTGTGTGTACGTGAGTCTGTAGATGATGTATCAGACGAACGAGTGAAGCGTTTAGAACGTAAGTTTGTACAATTATTATGATCAGTGAATATTGGAACCCTACTGATTATAAATGCAATCAAAATTTCGAAGCCTTCAATATTTTAATGAATTTTTGAAAAAAATCATAAAAAATCAGGACTTTATACAAGGTTAAATAAATAATCATTGTGCGTGTAGTTTTAATTTCCCTGCATACGTAATAATGTGTAGAGAAAATATTGTGACGGAGTCGAAAATTCGATTTCGAGTTCTTGAGGAACGAACACGTTTCAAGTATCCCTGAACTGGAATCGAACGTTTTTCAAATGTGTGTGTGTGTGTGTGTGTATTTGTGCTTGTGTGTGTGCTTGTGCTTGTGCTTGTGCTTGTGTGTAATCATTCTTATAAAATCTACCGACATTTTCAAATAAATGTATCCAAGTAAAAATACTTTGAAATGAACAGTAGTATGATCAAATGTGCAACACTTGACAAAGAATTTGACAATATTGGCGACTAATTTGGCAAAATATCGCCAAAGTAGTGACTATTGTAATGATGGGCCATATTGACAAAAATGTCGCCAAATTGGCCAAGATGACGCTGAAGTTTCAAAATCGGCGTCCATTTCATGAAACTATAATTAATATACTAATTTTAATGTAATGAAGTATATTGCTAAGCAGATGCTAGAAATATTCCCAATTGTCAATTTATAGTAGGCACTGCGGTTTCGTGAAGCATTGAATTGCATTAATTTATATTTCCTCGAAATCTAAGTGAATTTCGTACTTTAAAATAATTTTACATGTTGTCATCCAGAAAACCCCCTAATGACAGTACACATTTCAACGTTAAAAATATTGTTCCTTTTAAAAATATTATACCGTCTGGACACATCCAATTATTACTGTTATAATTTATGATATATTCTCGTAAATAACGATAAATAATCAACATACTTCGATATGCAATCATGTATATTTATACATTCGGAACGGATCACGACAACATACAGATATCTGATGATAACCTACATAAAAATAAATATATAACTTTTAAAATAAATTTTCGATCTAAATTTAAAATTTTTTAAAAGTACTATAGTCATATTTTTAGTTATATTATTTTCACTTCATTTATGAACAGTCAATAGTTTACATATCATCCATAAAGATTCGCTATACTTAATGTTATGTTTTAAATTTAACTCAGCTAGGCTTTCGATTCTCTTATAAGGTAAAATTAGATTTTGAAAATATTAGTCTATATTTTATGTACTGTTCTTATTCTAAGTATGTTTGTATATGTAACACACGCACCATGAAAACAATAATTGGTTCGCATTCAGGGACAATCAAAACGTACAGATGCATCAAAATTCGGGATTCGGATTTTTGACCCCATCGCAACATTTTTCTTTGTGGGGAAAATGTCCGTGTCACATTATTTATTGTGTCAGTTCTAATTTACATTGCACTCATAATTTATATTTAAAAATTGACAGTTTAAATAAATATTTTAGTCCTTTCGCCTTATAAATGCATGTAATACAGGAATGTATTTATCTTATCCCAGCACCACCTGAATTGTTGTCTCAAATAATATAGGCGTTCACTTAATATGAAGTTTTAACTCTTTACTTTTACCTCCATTTGCTAAACCCAATACATGAGCTCATAGGCTAAACGCAATATACAAGTTAATTGACTAAACACAATATGAGTTTGAAAACTCTTTGCGAAAATAAAACAGATGATGTAAGAAATTGAATATATTAACAGTTCCCACAATCTTTAAACACGAAGTTCGTAATTAATTATAATTCAGTTAAAAATACAATGCTGTTCATTTATAAAATATATTTTTATACTAGCAGAATACCAGTTCTTCGTACGGAGTATATAATATAAAGAAACTTGAAATTCACAATCATGTGCAAATTCCTGTAGTATACTAAAGGACATTTTTAATGAAATTTTTTCTGTTAAAATATTTAATACAATGCTCCTAAAAAGAAGTTTAAGAATCTCTGTTCTCGCTATACAATATCTTCACGGGTAGATCTGAAAAATAAAACATCTTGGTCCCTTTTGTAAGAAAATTTACAAAAAAAAGAAATTGAATCAATATATGCAAAATGAAAGCATTAAAATTGTATGAGACCCGTACTACTTATATACGTGATTATTAGAAGATATAACCTGTATGAGTACATTACATGTATACATTGAAAATATCAATAAATCCGTAATTGACTCCAATATATGCCAGAATGAAAGTACTAAAATTATATGGGAATATGTATATATATATATATATATATATATATATATATATATATATATATATATATATATATATATATATATATTTCATAAAAATCCTATCTCTTTTAGATCTGTAACTATAGGACATAAATCATATGCAACTGTTGCTAGTAAATCTCTATTGGTCATTCTTAATAAAAAATCATTTCTAATATAATTGATAATTCAACTTCTCATATTATTAATAACAGTTATCGAGTAATTCAATTGGATACGATTAATATTTTGGGATTTAAAACTTTTGACTTTAAGGACCTTTTCATCAATATTGACATAAAAGATCTTTATAAAGTAATTTTGATATAATTAAATATTTCTATAATAGACAAAATTTGGATACAGATCGTTGAACCATCTTCTCAAAACCCAGACCACACGACCTATGGCTAATGGTAACCCTACGGCTAATGGTAGCTTGATGTGCGGCCGGATCTTCTCATACTTGATGCAAGGCAATAAAATTTATATGGAAATTAAGGGTGTTCCACAGGGTGGCTCTGCCAGTTCAGCTCATGCAAATCTTTATCTACATTTCTACGAGTCAAATTTTATAAACTCTGCATATACTTTTTACAGATATATTGATGATGTAATTCTCATTAAAATAGCTCTCTCATCCTATGATATAGATTTTGATTTTTATCCTCCAAATTTATCCCTTATACCTAAACTCATCTAGTGTTAATTTCTTAGATTTAACTCTCTCTCTTGATAATTAATATTCTTTTTTGTCAAACATTTATGACAAAAGAAAATGTTTCCCATTTATAATTCACAAGATAATCAATTTTAACTCATGTGTGAGTAAACAGGTATACAAAAATATTTTAATAAATCAATTTCATAGGATTTTTAGGTTATGTGAAAATACACAATATAGTAACCATCTGGCAGATTTATTTCGATACTGTAAGCCTGAATCATATCCTGTTAATTTTGTGAAATATCACTTTAGAAATTTTGAATTATATTTATAATATGTTGTTTATTGCTTTAGTCAAATTTGTAATTGCAATTGTAAACTTTAAACATTAAAATATTCTTTGAGACTTCATTGTCTTTGTGATTAGTTTTGGATACATATTATATAATGGTTAATTATACTTTATTTCCCTAATTTTGGGGTTTGAAAAATGTCTATTTGTATATCTATTGTCCATTGGTTGAACATCTTATTCAGAAGTTTTTCCTTTAATTCACAACAGATGGCGCTCTCTAGTATTCTTTCCTATTTCATACTAGAATAGAGCAACGAAATATTAGGCGTCCTGAATTATGGTGAAGTAAGGTTATGAGTTTAATTTCTATCTGAATCCTTGTGGATTGTTGGATAGCTTACTTATATGTTTTCTATATGCACTACCATCCTCTTCTTTTCTTTTGACTAATATTATTTTTTGATAATTTTTGTTATTTCCATTTATGTTTCTGCCTGGTATTGTGTCGAATCTTTTGACGATGTTTCGGCCATCTGGCTGTATCATTGAGCGAAACACATTTGGAACCTCTGTGGATGCAAAGGTCCTTGAAAAGCTGGATCTACAGAGGTTCTATCCAATTTCATTTTTTCGGACTGCATATTTTCTTTTCTTTTTATTTTTTGTCATTTTAACATTTTGAGCCTCCAGATTTTGATAATCCTTTGATGTTTGAACTTGATTTGTATGTATCGCTCTTGAACGTTGATCAATTCATGTGTATTATTGATAATTTTAAATAAAGATAATTTTGTCTTATTTGGTAGCATTGTTTTCCTTTTGTTAGATATTTCCTTTCATATCCTCTTTACTTAAATTTCCTCCGTATTGTTTATGAACCAGGGTATGACACTGATCATGTTTTAAATTAGTCTTAATATTTTTATTTGTTTTTGTCTTTATTATATATATATATATATATATATATATATATATATATTAATATGGTTATAAATTTGTATGATAAAAGACTGGATTTTTAATTTAATACATCAAAAATTAAACAATGATGAAAATTATAAGTTAGCACATTTTATGGAATTATTGAGTACAGCGACTAATAATGCATATCCTCCCAAATTCGTTATTAAAATTATCAACTCAGTGTATCAACTTTCACTCGATAACATCCAAGAAAAATTTACAATTATAGTGGCTAACAAAAAAAGATATATATATATATATATATACATATAATTACTTATTAATTATATAAATAAGTAAAAATGAAAATAATAAAAAAAAATAATAAAAAAAAATAGAAAAATAAAAAAAACGAAAAATAAGATACATTAACATTAATGTTTTCAATTTTATTTTCGCAAGTTGGCAAGTGTTTCATAATCAATGCTTTATGCATGATTGATCTTTCTTGTTAACACTTCACATAGTTGAAATGTGTTTATGACTTTGTTTATTATGTCTGTCTGTCTGTCCGTCTGTCTGTCCGTTAGCACGATAACAGCCGTAAATATGATTTTATCAAAATGAAAGTGTGTTGTTCAGACGGTCTGTGGGACCTATGGGAATAGAAATGAATAATATCATTTTTAATCGAATTTAAAATGAGAAAATTGCTTCGAATGTTTTAGGAAATATTTAAATTTCATATAAAAATATGAAAAACATTTCAGCAAAATATATTCGGTAATTTTTATATAAAAATAAAAATAATAATTACACCTCTAGTATATGAGTGAATTCGCTAATCATACTATAGAAATGATTCCCCGGCCGCCCATTTTTGCTGCTCTATATCTCCAGATGAGTCGGACGGTCTGGGTTTTCTACCCATAGTATATGAAGAGATCACGTGATCTACTTCAAAATAAAATATGGCATCCATTTTTCGTCGAAATCATGATTTTTAAAGTACTTTGTAAATTATACTTTTAGTGTTGTATCCGTCCTAAAATCTTTTTACTTTTTCTTAATTTCTATGCATCTATATTTTGAAACAACGCAATTACAATATATTTGAGTTTAAATGATCAATGCCACCCATCTTGTGTCAAAATCGTGATTTTTAAAGTTCTTTTTAATTTATATTTAGTGTTGCATCCGTCCTAAAACCTTTTTATTTTTTCTTAATTTCTGTGCATCTACATTCTGAAACAACACAATTACGATATATTTTAGTTTAAATGATCATCAAACTTTGATTATTTTTGCAACGAAGCCTAATTTTTACTTATGGATAATGTAAACACTTAAAGATGGAGGATGAGTTATAAAAGAAATGCTGAATTTCTTAAACACAAAATTATTTAGCCCTTTGTGTCTGAAATATATTTAATATGAATGAGACGTTCATTGATTTTACTTAGAGACCAGACGATTTTATAGCAGACTTTTTCGATGAAGTTTTAAGTATATAGTTAAATGACGTGTATCGCCATGGTTTTAAGTTTTTAAATAAAATAAATTATTATAGTATTGTGATGAATGAAAGGAATGAAATACAGCTTTTACATAGAGAGCCAGGCGATTAATATTTTAATGACGTCATTTGAATAAAGTTCATTTTTTTCGATGAAGTTTTAAGTTTTTAAATGTAATAATTTATTGTATTATTGTGATAATTTTAACAATTTTACCGCTGAATGTATCGCATTTTAGATATGTTTAAACCAATCGACTTATATTTCAAAAATGTCATTTGAATAAATTTAATTTTTTCCGATGAAGTTTTAAGTTTTCAAATATAATAAATTAATGTAGTATTGTGATAATTTAAAATTGTTATCGCTGAATGTATCGCATTTTAGAGATGTTTAAATAAAATTGCATTGCAGTTGGAAAGTGTTTCATAACCAATGCATTATGCATGATTGATCTTTCTTGTTTTTTCTTTTTCTTTCAGAAATCATTAAATTGAATTTAACTGCACAATATGACATTGCTAATTATTTAAAATTACACATAATTTGAAATTTTATTTCAATATCCATTTTCTTTTGGCGAGATGATGTATTTTCAGAGGCGGAGTGCCAATAATGAGGAAACACATATCTTGAATGAAAAGTTCTAGAGTACTTAGGTTGATCTTATTCCTTTTGTTATTTGATACATTTGAACATACAGTATTGTGGCAATTAATTGAGAAATGTCATTTTCTTCGTTTTATCAAACGTAAGCTTAGGAAGAAGCACTCCAAATTAGCTCAGAGTTCAAATTGCAGTTATTATCAAAGTAGCAGGTGTTCGTATGCACCTGGTAAGTAGCAGGTGTTCAAATTCCTCCGCCAGGTGGCAGGTGTTCCGCAGTGGTAGTTTCTCAGTTGTTGCGGGATGTATATAGTCTTTTATGCCAGATTTTGGTGATTTTCGAGGAACACTTTGCGAAATAATACTAGTTCTGTTTTGCCGAATCGTCCTAAAATCTACTCACCACCAGTGTATCTCACAAGAAACTTATATACCAAATTCTGTTAAATTTAGTCGAATAAGTTTTGAGCTACACTGGATACATATATTATACACACATATACATACGTCACGTTAAAACTGGGTTGCTTCGGGTTCTAGTACTCCTAAAAAATGTAGATATGTCAAAAATTCGAATTCCGATTTTCGCCACGATTTCAATATTTTACCTGTACATTACCATGTATTGTAGGGAAAATAAAAATAATATTTCTATCTTTTTCAGGGCAAGTCTTCCATGATGGTGTAAATGTTCTTGCGAAGGCTGTTACTAAACATCATTTAAGTAACAATAACCACATTCAAATAGAAAATTCAAATGCTCGAAATGACCCCCCCCCCCCACACACATAGAGTGTATCTATATATATATAGTGTATATATATATATATATTTATATATATATATATATATATATATATACATATATATATATATATATATATATATATATATATATATATATTATATATATATATATATATATATATATATATATTATACCTTAAATATCCATTTTGTGTACCACACTTTACAGTATTATTTAAGTTTAAACTTAATCATATGTTTTGTCCGATAATATTACGTCAAAATTCGAATAATACAATAATTGTCTAAAAAATAATTCGAAATACACGCAAAAATATAAGACTGCTAAAAGGGGTCACATTTCTTTGATATCTACATGAGAACGGTCAACGGGTGTTGAACCTCTTACATGCAAAAGACATTAACCATATGCATCGATTACAGTTATCGAGATGAATCGGATTATCGATTTTCGATATTTTTTGTCGACTAAGGCTACTTCAAATTGCGTCGTATGTATATATCGGTTTTACTGTCCTGTTATAATTTGACTGCTAACGTTACGTCTATTTGTGCGAGCTTTAAACTGGTGTTTGAACATAATAATGAATTTTATATCACGTCTAAGTAATGTTTGGAGACTTATGAGGGGATATCTGGCACAGGTCTCATAAATATAAAGTTTATTCATGAGGGAATTCATATTGTATTATATTTGACTTTTGAATTTTGGTTTAACCAAGCGTAAATAAGGTATAAATAAAATATAGGTTTTGCATATTTAAGAGGTGTTGTAATATGCAAAATGGAAATAGCTAAATATATTGTTGTTTATTTAAGATTTGTTGATATAACATTAAGAATGTAGATATATTTAAGTAAGGTACATATCAGAAAAACAGATTATGACAGATCGGGATTAGTTGTACCCTGGGTTAGTTGTCACAACGCTAATTTTTTTACTGCTAAACACCGCATGCATCTGTACTTTCTGTGAAAGATATGGGCCAACATTATTTTTTACTAGATTTAGTTGAAGAGCGGCTGTTATTTATTTTCCTCATTTGACTTTAAAAAATCAAATTTATTAGTTACTACTTTGAGTATTAATATATTTATCCTGTGCTACTTATGTATATTAATATTGACGTATAATTCGTTACAACTCGTCGAAGCGTATGTATGTATGTATTATTTGCTTTTTAAATGTTGAATAATGGCAATTTCAGATATAAAAATATTTAGTTTAAATGGCGAAAAGAAAACTAGAGGAAGAAATAGCCAAATGAGAGGAAAAGAAAGAGGAATGCAGGAAAATTTTCTTACATTGACTAAAAGAATGCACCGAAGCAAAGAGTGAAAAACAGTATGCAATGAGTTGCTAATCATGAAGAAGATGATTATCTCGAATACTTAATCTGTGTAGAAACACAAAAGTATGAATCATGAGCCGATGGTGTAAAGTTTTGTCAAATGTGTCAGACAAAAAAACAGAGATCACTGATGTTATAAATTAGAACATTAGAGAATGATTGGTGAGGCAAGATGAAGGATGGACCGCAATAAACGTCCACAATATTCACATTAAATTAGACAGTTATTTATTATCCATAAATACTCCAATTAAGATTGAAACCAAAACACAAAGGGAGATACAAAGCTTTCTTCTTCTTTGACCCAGACCGTCCGACCCATCCGAAGATGTAAAGTATATGTGTGAACGGCCTAGAAGTGCCGCATAATGTAGACCAGAACCCAGTGGGGGAGGGCACAGGGACCTAACCCTACTTCACCTACAACCAACTTATCGGACGGTCCCACATATTTTACGTGCCCGTACTCCTCGTGAACATGGGGGAAGTTTGGGAAGAGTCGGGAATCGAACTCGGGTCGTCTGACTGGGCCAACCACTGGACTGTTCCACCTCCAGTTACAAAGTTTCCATCACTTAATACCAAAATCTACACTCGGGCCTAGACACAAGTATCGGCAATAAACCAGCAGTGTGCTGATGAGGAATAAAGCAACGCCAATCACGGTTCAAGTGCTAAGAAGGTATGCGTGTTTCCCCGAAGACAAGTAATAAAATGTTATCTAACTAAAATCACAGGACTAGCAGACTTCAAATGAAATCCGTTATGGAAAATGGTAAAAAAATATTGTCGAGAAGTAGGGTGGCGTTCTAAGGTACGAAATGAACAGACAGATATGCTATAAATTTCGAATAATATGCGACTCAGAGACCCAGGCAAAGGCCATGTCGATGCAGAAATTGTGTCCACGGATGCTATGTAGTATTGAGGTACGATGTACTGATTTATGTCTTATCATATGTCGAGCATTAACATAATTTGATTTCTTCTTAACAAAGCGAATCACCGCGCTGTTCTCAAAGTAATGAACTTCTGGCCTCAAAACGTTTTAGAGTGGGTCTCTCATTGTTTGAAATTAATGGAATATTTTTCTAATTGATAACGGTCGTATTTTGTAAAACATAACACACGTTTTCAATATAATTAAATAATTTGGAAAAAAAACTGATTTTTAATTTCATTTCATGCACATTGATTATTATAAATTAATTATATGTTATGATATATATTACGTTGTTGATAATTAAAAACCAAGGTTTAAATTGTAAACATGTTTTAGAGATGGAAATATTTGTTAGTTACAAATTCAAAAATTTTTACAAACGTATTAAAGAAATCAATATTCATTGCAAGTATTATATATTACCTTCAACGTTATTAAAAACTTTTGAAAAATATTTAACATCTATTACTAGCACACTGACAGTTTTATAACAGCATTCCAACATATAGCCACTGTGACCACATGTACAATACAAATTATACGCATAAATAAATAGTTTCATGGAGAATAAATGATGTGGAGATTATATAAGTGTATTTGACTCATTTGATTGTATTAATGATTGTATTGATTGCATATTAATGATTATATTTTGATTGCGTTTGATTGCATTAATGATTGTATTTGCAATTTAAATTACACAGTGAGTAAATTAGTTAATAATTAAACGAAACTTTTAATGTTCACTAGTCATTTCAAATGCGCTGTTCATTGCATCTAATATAAAGGAAGATGTCCCTGTGCGTGTATCTGTGTGTCTGTGAAGAGTGTAGTGGGAATTTTAAACGTTGTATGATCATAAAATTTGGTACACATGTATTTCAAAACCTGAATATGTGCACCTCGGTTTCATTTGATTTTTTTAATTTCGAATTAGATTTTAGTTATTTTATGTTTTAACCCGATTTATAGCGATTTGAATAGCAGCTCTTTAATAAACTTATATTTGTATAAATTGCAACACCATGAAGGAATCACGCGATTGAGCTGAAACTTACAGCACATGCAAATTAGAGTATGCTATGCAAATGAGTAGAATTTGATAGTCACTGCGCATGCGTGGGCTGAGCAGCGCCCTCTAAACTGCTGTTTCAGCCGTGTAAATAGAGAGCTGAAGCTGGATGTTGAAAATAGTCCATGGTTGTTTGCCAGCTGTAAACGTTCCATGAGAGGTCACTATGTCTCTAAGACGACAGAGGGCGTCATATGAGCACGTTACAGAATTTGGACGGGGACGAATGATCGGCCTTCGTGAAGGGTTTTTTCTTATCAGGCAATAGCAGCTTGTATAGAGCGCAATGCCACGACAGTGATGCGAGTGTGGAAGCAGTGGATTGAAGAGAACCGGACGAGTCACAAATCCGGCAGTGGACGAAAAAATGTTACGTCAGCACTGGATGATCGACATCTCATCCGCATGACAGTGACGGACCATTCAGCTTCATCTCGACAGTTGGCGAAACGTTGGAGCATTGCTACAGGTCTGCTCCAACAATTAGTCGACATCTGCTGCACAGTGAACTGCATGCAAAAATTATTTTGCAGAGGATTTCCTTGACGCAAAACCATCGACTCCTATAGCTGCAATGGGCTCATCAACATAGACACTGGAGTGCCGATTGGCAACAAGCCGTCTTTTTCGATTAAGTCCGCTTTAATTTGATGGTCGCATCCACGTTAGACGCTATAGCTGTGAATGCCACTTTCCGAAGTGCGTTATCCAACGCCATACTGGAAGAACGCCACGAGCGATAGTCTGAGGCGCCATTGGGTATCTTAGACGATTTCATCTGCTAAGAATTGTGTGTAATCTCAACAGCAAACAGTACATAAGAGAAGTTCTAGAGCCCGAAGTAGTACCCTTCCTTCAACGCATTCCTGGAGTTGTATTTTAACAGAACAATTCCCATCCACATGTTGCTAGGACTGTTCAAGACTTCTTCTCAACACAACAGATACAGATTCTTTCTTTGGATATGTATCCTATTGAACATGTCTGGGATTTCATCGATCGGCGTTTCTCTAGTTACGATCGTCCCGTAGCTAATACAGCTGCATTTTGGGTTCGGATACAAACAATCTGGAATGCTCTTCCACGGATACAAATTAATTTGCACGCTGTCACAACTGCCGCCGTGTTCATGCGGAGTACGATCAAGTTAAACATGTGGGTCCGTAAGTCCTTCCGAGAGGTTGGTGGTAGGGGAAGGAGGGTACGGTCCCTGTGGATGCCTCCCCCACTGAGTTCCGGTCTAAATTGGGTGGCACTTACCGGCCGTCCAAACAGTTACCTTACACCTTTCTGATAAGTCGGACGGTCTGGATCTCAACAACAACAGCGGGTACAAATTAAAAATCTGTTTGATTCGATGCCACGTCATATAGAAGCACTTGTTGCAGCGCGTGGTGGCTTCACCAAATACTGATTTTCGACATGTAATATTTTATTTTGCTTTGTTAATTTAATCCTTTATTTGTATCAATAGAAATCGTTTGGGGAATAGATTTCATTCAGTTCTGATTATTCCTTCATGGTGTTACAATTTTTACCACTCACTACTCCAGAAAAAAATAATTACATAAACTCATCCGTTGACTAATTGCACATTTTTAACCCAGCCATCTCTCAGATTTTTTTAATGGACCTATAGTTTCACAATTACGAAGC
Organism: Amaurobius ferox; assembly: GCA_951213105.1. Lineage (NCBI taxonomy): Eukaryota > Metazoa > Arthropoda > Arachnida > Araneae > Amaurobiidae > Amaurobius > Amaurobius ferox. The sequence goes on along the minus strand of OX578142.1, from coordinate 81,643,529 downwards.
TGACACATATTTTGGACATACTCTACCTACTGAGGGCACTCTCACGTATGGGGGGGGGGGGGAGGAGCCTTTCTGCCTATTGAGACAATCCCACTTTTCCGTTGTTATTTCATTCTTTAAATCAGGAGCACATAGGATTTTCAGCTAGCAGTGAAACATTTATATAGCCTTTATTAAATTGCGCTATACAATTTACTTGGCGAATAGAAAAAATTGAGTACGGGAATGATTATTGTTCAAAACAGGCATTTCGTTAGTTGAGTTGTGTTATTTCCAGCCCCAGTTTTATTATTTACACAGCAGTGTATTGAGACCCGGACGACATCGGGTGTATTGAGACTTTGGACTCGGGCGACATCAGATCTCAAGACATCGGGCGCAGAACTGAATGAGTGAGTGATTGAGAGGAGATACATCAGTAGTATCTTGTATTTACACTATAGGTAGGATCTCGGTTTTGTTGTCAGTCGATACGCCTCAACTTCCAAGTCAACGAAAAGATCTAATATTTTGACATTTTGAATTAAGGCTGACAATTCAAAGAAATGATTAAAAATTCGTCAAAACCACATTTTAAAATGATCGAGCACTTCTACTCAAGACAGAATCTCGGTTATGGTCCCATTCAATTCGTCTCCTCCCAGATTTACTCAATCAAAAATTTTGAAAATTCGAAGGGTGACGATGCAACGGAATAATTAAAAATTCAAAACCCTTTTTTTAAATGATCGAACATTTCCACTCGAAGCTCCCAGATCAACGAGAAAATCGAAAGTGCTGAAAATTGGAATTAAGATTGACCACGCAAGTAATTAATTAAAAATTTAAAACTATTGTTTAAAATGATTGAGCACTTCCACTTGAAATTCCCAGATTAATAAAAATAATCGAAAATTTTGAAAATTCCAATTAAGGGTAACGATACAAAGGAATAATTAATAATTTAAAACTATTTTAATGGTCAAGCACTTATACTCAAAACTCCCAGATCAGCACAAAAAATAAAAAAAATTTGAAAATTCGAATTACGGGTGATGATATGAAGAGATTTTCAAACACTGCTTTTCCTTTTCAAAAATAAAAAATATACAATATGATACCCTTTTTGATGCAAACAATTAAAACTGATTATCAGCAACTTTAATTAAGTGCGTAGGTGTCACATGTAATTACAACTAGCTATTGAGAACGTGCTAAGTTCGTGTAAAATGGCTAGTATATAATTTTTATTGTGTAAGGTAGAGAATTTACTTTAAAAAAGATAATTTGCATTGATAAAATGTACTTTAGTGAGAATTTAAAATTAAAGTAAGCTTACGGTTGACAAGACCTTTCCGTTTAATTGACTTAACGGACAGATGATTTTCCATCTAAATAATTTAAATCTATTATTTTGTATACTGCGCTTTTCACATAGTTTTGCAAGTATTTACTCAAAGGAATTTCTTTATTCAATAAGTCAATTTACATGCTTCAAATCAAGTAAGCAAATAGACGTATTCATTTTTACCACTTCTCGAATTTCATTGTCTCATAATTACTTAACTCCAATTTCAAACACTACATCGCGCTCACAAAAGCAGAAACACGCTGCTAAATTCAAATGCGGGGATTGTTTTTCTGTCCGCACTTTAACATTTTTACACACAAGCAATGTCCCCACTTTAACATGAATGACACTGTTAATTACGAAAATTCCACACATTTAATAGCGTCTCAGGAATTAGATTAATCTGTTCTTGGTGATGCTCTGCATATTCACAGGAGTCAAGATTCTTTTGGCGGTTTCAAAATATCTAGGACTTTCCAAAATTTCAATAGGAATTAAAAATGTCTATGTAAATGAGAAAGCGCTTTCAAAGTATCAGATTCAATTAGATCGACTGTTGAATTCAAAAAGTTGAATAGCACAGATGACTCGAAATTAATTTGTGTCACAGGATCAGAAATATGTTGTGGGCAGCACATGCATTTCTCTGCATATTCAAATTCATTTTATCTTTCTTTTATTCATAACTCGTTGAATTGAGCTTAAATGCAAAAAATTACACTGATAATTATTTGAAATCAAACTGAATTTTCAGTTTTAATTCAAATATCATTTCCATTTAGCGACTGGGAGTATTTTCAAAAGAGATGTAGCAAAAATAAGAAAGAAATGTAATATCTCAAAAACGGTAAGTCCTGAAGGTTGGTCTTATTCTATTCGTCGTTAAAAATTACGTATGAACAAGTAGTTAATTGATACATTTCGAGTATATGCAGTTTTTTAAATTTATATTCTAATGACATTTGAAGGCCATTTCCCGAATCGAACCAAAATCGAATCAGCACCAGAGTAACCTACAAGTGATTTATTGACTAAATTTTGTGAAATTTCGAATTGTTTTCGAGTGGACACATACATTGCACAGACACATACACAGACACACACACACACAGACGTCAGGCTAAAAATTCTCAAAACGTGTAGATTCGTCAAAAACTGGATTTTCGGTTTTCGTCTGGATTGAAATTATTTCCCTAAATATTACCATGCATTGTAGGAAAAGCAAAAATTTAGCCAGATACATTTTATTATTATTAAATTCCTTTGTGCTTTACCTTGAGCTGCTCTTGTATAATGTCATGTGCTTTATCTGAGATGGAAATCTAGCATTTACTACTATTTATCACAACAATTTTACTTCCCCTATATGCATAGCATAATGTATAGGAAATGTATTGTGACGGGGGATAAAATTCGAATTCGAGATTTCGAAAGGAAAGTACGATTCAAGCATACCTGAGCTCGAATCGAACGGTTTTTGAGGGGAAGTCTGTGCGCATGCGTGTGTGTCCGTGAGTTTGTGGATGCGATATTTCACGAAGGAATGGAGCGTTTCGAACGAAATTTGGTACAAATAATACAATCAAGGAGTACTGGAGCTGCTATTGATTTTTAAATGCAATTGAATGGTCGTAATACAACCGAATTTTCCAATGGCATTTTGAAGAAATCATTAAAATATCATAACCTTCTATGATGTTACGCTAATAATTATTTCTTATGTAATTTTTCATTGGAAAACGAACGACGACACAAACTTTATAACTCTAGCATGAAATCAATAAATTAAAGTTAGGACGTGTTTTAATTAAATAGTTACATGCTTGTTAATCTAGTAAATTGTATAATTAGTTACAATTTTATTTTCTTAAACTTAAACCTCTGTCTTGGCTGCAGCATTTTATTTAAAAAGTGAACAAGTATTGCTATTATTTTTTAGTATTCTTTGTTTCACTAGTTACTGGTTTTATCAAGTTTGAATAGATATTAATATTTCAAAGGAATACGTGCGTGAAACACTGACTGATGATTAGAATTATACACACATTACTACTACACAGTACACTTCACAGGTATTATCATCATAGCATATTATACATAAAACTTAACGGCTTTTTAACACTTTACAACACAGTTGAAAAGTGTTTATGACATTGGTTATTCTGTCTGTCTGTTTGTCTGTCTCTCTGACCATTCGCACGATAAGTGCCCTGAAATTGACCATATCAAAATGAAATTTTAGTATGTTGTTGAGACGGTCTGTGGGACATATGGGAATGTAAATGAATAATATTCCTCAATTAGTTTTGGATTAAACCCGGGTTGAAAAAGTGAAATATATTGAACCCTATGGGACCTAATTTTTCAAAAAAATTTTAAGCGTAATTTAAATTCACAAATTGTTTCGAAAATTTTAGGAAATATTCAAAGTATTCCATAAAATATAAAAAAAAAATTCAGCAAAATATGTTTGGTAGTTTTTTAAATAAAATTTTAAATAATAATTACACCAATATTAATGTAACATGGGTGTAATTATTATTTTTATTTTCTAGAAGAGATCTTCATAGAAGAGATCACGTGACCCACTTTAAAATAAAATGTGGCATCAATCTTTTTTACCCAGTATAAAAAATCGTGACTTTTAAATTTCTTTTAAATTTATATTTTGTGTTGCATCCGTCCTTAATCCCCCACTTCGTTTTTGCGTATATTTTGTGCATCTATATTCTGCGGCAACGCAATTACAATATTTTTAGTTTAAATGATAAGCAAACTTGGATTGTGTCTACAACGAAGCCTAATTTTAATGGATGCAGAATGTAAACAAGTGATTGTAAGATGAGTTGTATAAGAATTGCTGATTTGTTTTTCTCGCCAAATTATTCAGCTCTGAAATCTGGAATAAAAGTGATATGAATGAAATACTTAATGAGTTTACATAAAGAGCCAGACGGTTTATATTTCGATGACGTCATTTGAATAAAATTCATTTGTTTTGGATTGAGTTTTAATTTTTCAAGTATAATAAATTATTGCAGTACTCAGGTGATTTAAAATATATCAGCGCTGAATGTATCGCATTTTAGAGATGTTTAAATAAAATTTCATTTCATTTGGAAAGTGTTTCATAATCAATGCTTTATGCATCATTGATATTTATTGTTAAAGATTGATCTTTTCCGTCTACTACTTCTTTGGATGAGTAGATTTATTCAGGAACTGGGCAGATATTTACCACAATCCTGATTCTTCGGTATGGAGAGCGTAAAAAAAATGAATTATACAGCAGGCGCAAAAATTATGAATAAAAAATTGAGAAAACAGCAATCATTTGAGGTGATAGAAAATATATTATTGCATAAAATTGCGTAAAATGCCATACTCTAATTTAAAACCTGACACAATAAAGATGATGCTTGTGTGTGGGTCTGTAGGTGTCTGTAATGGAAATTCAAACTTCGGACAGCCGCAAAATCCAGTACAATGGTAAATATACTCATTTAATGGCAGATCTCGTGTAGTTTTTTTTATATAAATTCGAATAATCTGAACAGTTACAAATTGAAAAGTCCCCATTTGACGGATTTTCTCCGTTTTTTAATCCAATTCGTCGAGAGGAAAATTCTACTCAAATGCAAGCACTTACTGTTGCATATATTCTGCAAACGATATCTCATAATTTCAATCTAGAATTCGAATGGTATAAATTGTACAGTTTTTTGGTTTCGTCGATTTTAAAATTGCATTTTTAATTTTTGGAATTTAGTAGAATTATTTCAAAGTGTCCTCTGCATTCTCTACCCTCTAATGTCATATTGGCGGGCAAATAACTATCTGACTAACCATCTCTTGTTATTTTTACCTCAGATTAGCCTCTTGACGTCGTTTTATCCTCCTGGTTAGTATTGTGTCAAATGGTTATGTTTCAAATAAAATAAATATTTTTGAACCTGAAATGCAAAAAGGACTGGATGTGGATATTCTTAGTGAACCCCTAAACTTTAAAATTTAACCCTATAACAAAATCAACTATTATCTAAAATTTATCTATAGCATAACCTGAGAAATACATGTTTTAAGGAAGAATGTTCGTGAAAACAATACTATGGGGAAATTTGCCGCCAATTACTAAATTAATATTTCATTAACTCAATTGAAATTAATACAATACGCATAAAACTTCACTCACTACAGGATAATATGCGATTTTTCATCTTGAAAATATAAATAATTAGATATCTATCGTTTTCATAAAAGTTTAGCTTTCATAAATATAGTTACTCTTCCTCATCTAACATTCATAAATTATAGTTACTCTTCCTCATCTAACATTAATAAATTGCAGTTACTCTTCCTCATCTAACATTCATAAATTATAGTTACCCTTCTTCATCTAACATTTATAAATTATAGTTATCCTTCCTCATCTAACATTCATAAATTATAAATAGTTAATCTTCCACATCTAACAATCATTAATTGTTGTTACCCTTTCTCATCTAACATTCCTAAATTATAGTTACTTTTCCTCATCCAACCTTAATAAAATATAGTTACTCATACTCATCTAACATTAAAAAATTATCGTTACCATTCCTCATCCAATAATTATAAATTATAGTTACTCTTCCTCATCTAACATTGTTAATGTTTTTGTAACATCATTCGAAGTATTTAAAATATGTCATCTTAAACTGGCTTTTAAAACATAAAATGAAAATAGTTACATAATTAGCAAAAATAAAAAGTGTTATTATTTTTCTACAAAAACACTTCGTGACACAAATAATCAATTAATTTTTAATATATGGAAACGACTGTTTTGTGACGCAAATTGTCTTTATTATTGAAGCGAATGTGAAAACTAAAAATAAAATATGAAAAAAGAAACGTAATGGTAATCATTTCATTTTCCGTTAATGCATTTCGTAATCTCACATAATATATTTTCGAAGTGCTTTTCAAAAGTGTTTAACATACTAATTTATTCCCAGTTCTATGCAGAGTAATGGTAGGAAATTTGATACATTTTAAATTTGTGTTTATTTTAATGCAATATTCTATGAATATATATATGCTGTTATGGCTTAGAAATTAAAGAATATTTGTTTATTTTACTGGCAATATGCTTTCATAGATTATATATTAAAAATTTGATGCGAACAACGTATAAATTTCCCTACGTCTTATTTCTTTTACAGCAAAATAACGATGTACAAGATCTAGGAGAGCATGTTTTGGCGTTTAAATGCGTATTATAATTAGGCACTTTTCTTGATGACAACATGTTTACTTCTTTTGAAGTACAAAATTAACTTATATTTTGCGCAAATCTGATTTAGAAATCAACAACTATAAGAAAAATTTCTATCGTCTGTTAAAAATATTGTCCATATGTTAATTTATTTCAATAACCAGAATTTAAGCCCATCATGCCAAGACGGGTATATATATATTTGTGATATTTATTTATTTATGTTTATATAAATTTGTGATATGTATTTATTTATTTATTTATTTATTTATAAAAAAGCATGCCACAGGAAGAATCCCAGTGGCAGCAGGTAAAATAATACACAGAATAAAAACTCGAAACATACAGAGAAACAAAAATAATATGGAAACATAAAGACACAAATAATTACAATAAACGATTTCTAAAAATAGTTAAAAAAGAAAAGAATATCTAAGTCATCAGGCAAGCTATTGTAGAGCCTACAGAAGCTGTTTACTGCACATTGATTACAAACACCAATTCTAAAAACCTCTCAGCAAACAAACTTCTATCTCTAGAATTAAAACTGGGAACACGAAACCCAATCCCACCCAGAAGAGATGAACAGTCAACCCTACCACCAAGGAGACCCATAAAAAAGAAAACAAAATAAATTTCCTTCTAACACATAAACTATTCACACCAAGTATCTCATGAAGCAAAGCAGCAGAAAGGGAGTAGCAGAACGCACCCGATTTCTTGTAATAGAGATATCTTAAAAATTTATTTTGTAAAATGTCAATCTTATGAGCATACACAGTCTGAAAAGGCATCTAAAGCACAGAAGCATACTCAAGCCCAGACCTGATCAAGGCATTAAAAAGAATGCTGATGGTATCCATATTAGCAAAATCCCGAGTAATCCCTTGATATAACCAAGTTTCTTGTATGCTCTGGCACAAACGCCCGAGATGTGAGCAAAAAAAGAAAAATCAGAGGAATAAATAACTCCCAGATCAGCAACGAAAACCATCTGGGCAAAACAGAATAACCAATACAATAAGAGAATAAAATAGGAACTTGTCGACGACTAAAGGATATAACACTGCATTTGTCAACGTTGAGGCGAAGAGGATTTCTGACACACCGATTTGAAAGAACATTCAACTCAGTCTGAACATTAACACAGAAATCAACATCAAGGAACGGACAGACAATTTTCAAATCATCCACATACAATAAACAATTTTTAAAATAATTCGCCACATAATTAATGAAAATAATAAAAAACAAGGGACCCAGAACAGAGCACTGTGGAACCCAAAATTAGTCGAAAACCCCCTACTTAACTCAGAACCAAAACTAACACAAGAAAATCCAGACGTTAAATAAGAATTTAAAAGAAAGATCAAATTCGAACTAAAACCAATATTTCGCAATTTAGGAATCATAATTTCATGATCAACAGAGTCAAAGGCCTTGACAAAATCAGTATAGACAACAACCAACTGCCCCCCGAAGTTAATGGCATCGATCACAAACGAATTGAGACCTGGGAGATTAGTGACAGTGGGCTTACCACTCATAAAACCGTGATCATCTTTAGAAATAAAAGACTTAATTTGACTGTAGATACACCTGCGCAGAAAAAATTCGAAAACCTTAGCAAATCGCGAAATAATAGAGATGAGCCTGTAATTTCCAATTATATACTTGTGACCCTTTTTAAAAACACGGACAATACGAGACTCCTTCCACTCATTGGGAAACAAACACCTAATGGATAAGTTAAAAATAATAAGGAAGATTAAGGAAACAAGGTAAGTAGAACAAGCTTTAATAATATAGGCAGAAACACCATCAAAACCCAAAGAACCAGAACCCTTTAATCTGTTGATTCCATCCAAATTATCCTTCACAGAAACCTGATTAACTTTAGCAACATCGGCAGCTATATTCATAATACGATTGACAAGAACATCATCAACATCAACTGGAGTACTGACAATAAAATTTGCACTACAATAATCAGCAGAGGCGTTTGCAATAGAATCATCAGTAGTATACATATTATCATTAAAATACATCCTATTGGATGAAATCTTATTATTCATTCTACTGAAGGCCCAGAAACGCTTAGGATCATCTTTCAGAGAGGACTCGGAATATCCAACGTAGGACTTATAATCACGAATGATGTCAGCCTTAATCATAGCCCAAAAGAAATTATACTGCATACGGTGGTAGGTTATGTGAGACTAGAAATGGATCTCACATTTGATGAGGCAGTTTTATGTGAAAATTTATTGTGGCCAAAACGGCAAACAGTACTTGTAGTCTGGGTGGCACCGAATTTTATCACCCCGTGAACCTAAAGGTCAGAAGACCATACATTTAGGGGGCCATAACAGAGGGGCTGAGCTGGGCCTTACGAGATGTGGAATGGTTCCATTGGTTAAAGGAGTAACCAGTAAAAAAGAAGAATGTTACGTCAAACTCAGTGCGGCAAATAGAAGAAAAGGCGGAGTTACACCCCCAACGAGGGAACCACAGCCTGTGACCCGAGAATCAAGCAGACAATTATGATTTTGACTTAAGAGCAGACCATAAATAAGAATTATGAAGATTTGACTTAAGAAGGACGTGAGCAGATTTGTGCAACTTATTCACATATAGCTTGTACAACATGACTTAGAGATTTGTGCAAATATTCCAAAAATACTGGCTAGATCTATATAGGTGGAGTGCAATCAGATGTACGAGAAGGAGCCACAGACCAAAGAGTTATGGCGGTGCAAATAACTGATGCAAGCATTTGATATATGATCAAAGCCCAAGACAGATTTGAAGGTATGTGCTCATTAATAATCACAGGTCATAGACACATGATAGTAATTTTAATAGTACTGGTCACATATGTACCCTCCGCCGCAATAATTAATGAGAATAATTGTTGTTAAGCATATAATTAATAATATGAATAATTGGTGTAATTAAATAATTTAGATTTGATGTTGTTAATAAATGTTTTTATTGTTAAAATTTAAATGGTGCAATCAATGAGTATTATAATAATTAATTATTCCTTTACAGGACTCACACGAAGGGTAAATAATTGGAGGGTTTTATATAGCGGCACAACTAGCAATGTACGATTAAATACTAAGTCCACTAATATGAGAATTTACGGTCATGTCAATCATAATGAATTTAATATTTAAAAGTTTAACTTTAGATTTCTTTCCCACAGGTTAAACCATGCTTTCGAAAATTTTTATGAAACTTATGAAACTTTTCCTTCAGTCTAATATTTCTAATATACAACGACTAAACCAGGGAAGCTAGTGACCTTCTGTAACAAAACACTGAGGAACACAGTCATCAAGAAAATGAATAAAATGTAGAAAAAAACAAATAACAGCAGAGTCAACGTTATTAAAACAGTTTAAAAAATCCCAATCAAAATCCCTTAACTTACAATACAGAAGTTCAAAATCAGCTTTTTTATTTTAAATCATAACGCTCGCTATCCGGAAAAGCCCCACACTTAACCCTTGCCCAGGAAACCCCAGTATTAACAAGAGTAATGATGCCAGAAAGATGATAAGAACCTTCAGGAAGAAGAATATCGTCGATTCCATCACGTTGAACAGCTAAAAATCCATTATTATCGTTAGAGATAACTAAATCCAAAATTCTATCCCTACAGTTTCCAACAAAATTAAATTGATCCAAATCATACATGTTTAAGAAATTAATAAGTAACATCTCGATATTGGTGTAGCAAAAATCATCAGACACGACCAATAGCTAAACAGTATCAGGTAAATTGAAACCATCTAAAATAATAACGTCATAACTAAAAAAACATAATTTGCATCGAAAAGATTAAAAAATTCCTCATACATGACAAAATTTGAGGCAGGTCTAATATAAAAAACACACAGGAATAAATATTTGCCATAAGCAAGATCTATTTTTAATATCAACGCTTCTCTCTGATTTACACCACACGAAATCTCCCTGAACACAATGTTAGTTTTAAACGCAATGAATACACCACCACCACACAGAACTTGATTGTCCCTATTTGCCCTATCTCTCCTAATAATTGTGTAACGATCATCAAAAAGTTTAGCACTTCCGATGCTTTCACTAAGCCAAGTCTCTGTTAGACATATTACATCATAATTTTGAGCCAGAGTTGATAAAATAAAAGTTTAAATATATATTACCCGTCTGCTCGCCTGCAGCAATTAAACTCCTACTAGCCTCAAACACATCATTACCTATCGAAACATAATTACGATACAACCACATACAAAGCAACATTAATTTACGAAACTCTAGACAAGGGTTAAGGAAGATTTTTATCTCTTTATATATATATATATATATATATATATATATATATATATATATATATATATATATATATATATATATATATATATATATATATATATATATATATATATATATATATATAAATATATATATATATATATGTATATATATATATATATACGAGTATATATATATATATAAAGAGTAATCCATCACCCCGTGGCAACCTTTAAAAGTTCATGCCACTGCAAGAAGGGGAGCGAAGGGTAGATATCCTCAACCCAGCGAGGCCACGGCCAGGAGAGAGTGGGTCGGCGGAACTATTCATCGGGCACGACGGAGACTCCCATCAAGATTCGACCCCAGTCGCCGACCACAAAGATCTGCTCCTCTCCGCCGCCTGGAAGAGCCTGTTTCAAGAGCCACAAGCTCAAGCACCTGAGACTATCCACAGATATATTTACCCCCACCCCTCAGGAGTACCAGAGCTTTAAGGAGTTAAGATCCGCACACCACCCTCTCGGAGTGCGCCCACTGGGGGAAATATATACAGGGTGTATATAAACTGTTTTGACTAAATAGGAGGAGTGATAGTACCCATCAAGACAAACAATATTTACTGTGGAACCTAGGGTCGCATTCCGCTCTGAGTGTCAGAAAAAAGTAACTTCGAAACACGTCCAACAAGGACAAGTCGCCACATCGGACGACAAAGCTGTCGTGCCGGAGAAGTATCACATCTCCAGAACATCACCGTCACTTCTAGTCATCCGACACTTCTTGAATGCCACATATCTCGGACGGTGGATTGGACGTAGCGGACCTGTGGCTTGGCCTCCACGCTCACCGAACCTCAACACACTGGACTTCTTCTAGGGCCACATAAAATCGTTGATGTACGAGACGCCTGTGGACTCCATAGAAAATTTCGTCGCGAGAATAGTTGTTGCAGAGGACAGCATATACACGACACCAAGTGTCTTCGAAAGGGTGCGCCAGTCGTTCATTCGCCATTGTAAATTGTGCAACGGCACCCTTGTCCGTCACTTTGAACATCTACTTTGAGCCTATCTCTGGTGTAAATAAATGGGATTGCGCAACTTATGACTACGTTAATTCTCCTTATTTTCACTGTTGAAAGTTCACATTTAACTTTACGCTTTTCTGACACTTAGAGTGGAATTCAACCCTAGGTTCCATTGTAAATATTGTTGATCTTGATAGGTCGTATCATCCCTCTTATTTTGACAAAACAGTTTATATACACTCTGTATATATATATATATATATATATATATATATATATATATATATATATATATATATATATATATATACATATAAAAATAAGTATATCACGAACGGAACTCCTATTTAATTAAAGGAGAAAACAGAAACCTTACAGAGGATGTGACGCATAGCAGCTCTGCATCCAGAGTGGAATACAAGGATATAAACAAGAAGAAAAAATAAGCGAGAACAGGAGTGACCATATGATTTGCATAGAATGGCTGGGGTGGATTGCGACACCCCTTTCCCGCTTAAAGCAGCTTTTACGACCCGGGCAACGCTCACGGCACCAATGTAACTCAATGGTCAATCTCCCACATGTGCAAAGACAGAAGCACCCGAACGGACAAAAGAGCAAAGATGGAACCTTTGCTCTTGATGGAACCTTTCCATGCTTGGTTCCATCTTTGCTCTTTTGTCCGTTCGGGTGCTTCTGTCTTTGCACATGTGGGAGATTGACCATTGAGTTACATTGGTGCCGTGAGCGTTGCCCGGGTCGTAAAAGCTGCTTTAAGCGGGAAAGGGGTGTCGCAATCCACCCCAGCCATTCTATGCAAATCATATGGTCACTCCTGTTCTCGCTTATTTTTTCTTCTTGTTTATATCCTTATATATATATATATATATATATATATATATATATATATATATATATATATATAGCGTCCAATTACAACAATATAAAAGTACAATGCTTATGTGACACACGCGTAGTGAATCATACACCGCATATATCTAGATCATACGCCTCAAGCATTTTGGCATCCTTGAACACAATAATAGTGTCTGTCATTTGCAAATCAAGAGGCCAATTTTATCTTGAACGGTATGGTCATCATCTATCGGTCCAGGTGTGCCAGCATTTCTGAAACAACATACTTTGTGAAGTATTTATAAAGTGCAGTGATTAAAATCTATAAAAACTGAACAAATTGGATAATTTTAAATTGACTTCAAAATTATCCCATTTGTCAACCAATTGTTTAACCCTACATGCCTTAGATCCTAGAGGCGAAAGTCGGCTAAAACAGTTGTTCAGGACCGATCGGTGTGAGACTGCTGGGCCTCCAAATGCAATTTGAAGCCACGAGAAAGGCTTCCAACTTAACAGTGCAGTGAGCCCTGTTGGGCATTGCGATCCGTACCAGACATTTGGTGATAGCATCCATACTTACAACCGTTCATCGCAAACAACGATTTAAGTTTGCACAGCAATACCGACTATCACAGGCGCCGACTTTCAAAAATTTCGGAGGGTGCTCAAAAATTAAAATATCTTTAATTTTTTTTAATCGTTCGGAAAAGTAGTAGCTTATCAAGAATTTAATGAAGTGCTACAAGGTTTGCAAAATTGATCAAAATGAAGCATAAACCTTTGCAGAACTTATATCCCCATCAGGAGCGTCTTCAGACCGAAATCCAGGATGGGGGGGATGGTCTAAAAAACGTAATAACATAATTGAGAAAAGTATTTGCACTCGCATTTACTAGTAATTTCTGTTCTTACTTATACAAAATGCATCTAATCGGACTTGTGCTCTCTTTATGAACTCGTCTGCGGTTAAATTCATGTTTAATTTGGCAGCTATCTCCTTCTGAACATGCAGAATAGCCACGCTATTTAGTCTCTGCTGCTTGTAGATCTCAAGTAAGTCTTGAGTCGTCGGGGAGTAGAAAGGATCTTTCAGCTGTACATGATGTAACCGGAACTTTTAATATTCGGTTTATTAATTTACAAAACTCTGGTATATATGAGCGGGTGGAGAGAAATGTTTTATTTTCAATTAAAAAATTCTATTATATCGGATATACTGTTAATTTCTGCAGAATTCGTCTTAACTGTGTTCCAAAATATATCCCGGTGAAGCGACAACCTTTTGCCATCAAACTCCGAACCGTAAAAAGATGCTATTTGTGCTTCACTTTTAATTTTATTGAGGGCAAAGTTTTCAATCATGGAAAGATGCTCCATCGTCTTTTTCTCGCATCTTGTTTTTAGGGAAATTATGACATTGTCCACTAATTAAAAGTAAATTTGACGATATATTCCTTTAGGTGAGTGAAATTGGTGAGGATCCCTTCCCTCGGCAAATCTTCATACAATTTTTCTAATTCGTGGAAGGACAGGATCTTCTAAATCCAATTCTACACTTTTTTTATTATTTATTCCCTTAAATCCTCACAATTATTTTCTTCTGAGTCTGAATTGACTCTACTACACTTTTAATGTAATTATTTGCGTCTTGAAAGTTCAAGGATGTTTTCTGGAGAGCAATATTTAATGTCTCCACTCTTTGAAAGACAAAAATAACAATTTTTGTCATAAAGAAAAATTCGAATTTTGCTCCTGCTTCACTAACTTCCTTGCACATACCTTCGAGGAACTTCATACCCGTTTAGTAATCTTTTTACAATGATAAAATGGAACTGACTCTCAAACACTGTCTAGTTGGGCAGAATGGCCGTAATGAAACTGTATCTTCTGAAGCTAATTGAAAAGTTTGGAAAATTTTTCGTCTCTTTTGAGAACCTCTTATAAACGATATTAACTCGCGCACCAAAGTTAAATAATCACGAATTATTTGTAATTTGCACATACTGTCTTGCACTACCAAATTTAAAGTATGTGCAAAACAATGAATATAAATAACCCTTGGCTCAATCGACAAAATCCTTGATTGCAGTTCTGAAAGATGACCGCTGGTATTAGCAGCTCCATCGTAGCATTGGCCACGGTAATTTTGGATATCCAGGTCAAAGCGAGCTAGAACATCTGTTATTGCATGTAACAAATTCTCAGAATCTGCATAAGGTGTTTCATAAAATCCCATAAAAATGCCATGAACATTAAACTGTTCATTGATTACTCGGAATTATACTGGCAATATACAGGAATTATCGGTTACCCGGAAATATATAGGTTATCCGGAAATATATCGGTTACCCGGAAAAACTATTCAACGGTCACCGCTCGGTTATCAGTACCCGGGGGAGTGGAGTAGCTGTCCCCAACAACCCCAGTCGTTAAAAATGGATTTCAGAAAAAGAGCCATAGGAAGGTTCTTTCTAATTCTATGGAAAGGCGAGGGAGTGAAAGAAGCGTCTTAAACAAAAATCGCCCCTAGTATAGATTTTGAAACATAAAATTCGACTTTGAAGGCGAAAATTTTCGTTCTGCAAAATCATTTTTAAATTTAAAACAAGAAAGATCAATCATGCTTAAAGCATTGATTATGAAGCACTTTCCAACTTCAATGCAATTTTATTTAAAAAAGTCAAAAATGCAATACATTCCTCGGTAATATTTTAAAACTGATCACAATACTACATTGATTTATTATATTTGAAAACTTAAACCTTCATTGAAAAAAATGAACTTCATTCAAATGACGGCATTGAAATATAAATTGCCTGGTTTAAATATCTCTAAAATGCAATACATTCCACTGTAATATTTTTAAAACTATCATAATACTACGATAATTTATTATATTTGAAAACTTAATCGAAAACAACTGAAATAAATTCAAACGACGTCATAGACAAAGTAACACGCCTGGATCTCTCTATAAAAGCAGGATTTCATTCATAATTTTCTCCATTTCATTCATCACAATACTATAATAATTTATTTTATTTAAAAATTAAGACCATGAAGCTACAATTCATAAACTTTATGCTTAAAACTTCATCGAAAAAAATCGTCCTTCTGTATATAAAATCAATTAATATTTCATTCATATCAGCCATGCAGACTCCATGGACTGAGTTATTTTGTGTTAAAGAAATACAGTAATTCTAATACAACTTATTCTACATATTTTGCTGTTTACAATTTACATAGGTGAAAAATAGGCTTAGTTGTAGAAATAATTAAATTTGAATGAGAATTTAAACTCAAATATATTGTCATCGTGTTGTTTTAGAATGTAGATGCACAGAATTTAAGCAAAAATAAAGTAGTTTTAGGACGGATACAACACTCAATATGAATTAAAAAGAACTTTAAAAAATCACGATTTTGAAACAAGATGGATGCCATATATCATTTTGAAGTGGGTCATGTGATCGTTTCATATCATGGTCACGTGATCGTTTCATATAAGATGTGTAATTATTATTTTAATTTTTATTTAAAAAACTACTGAATGTATTTCGCTGAATTTTTTTTTATATATTTTATGGAACAATTTGACTATTACCTTAAATTTTCGAAGCAATTTGTGAATTTTAAATCTGCTTAAAAAATGTTTGAAAAATTAGGTCCCATAGGGCTCAATGTATTTCATTTTTTTAACCCGGGTTCAATCCAAAACTAATAGGGTGATATTATTCATTTATATTCCCACAGATCCTACAGACCGTCTGAACAACATACTAAAATTTCATTTTGATTAAGTCATTTTTACGGCAGTTATCGTGCTAACGGACAGACAGACAGACAGACAGACAGACAGGCAGAATGAACAAAGTCATAAACACTTTTCAACTTTGTTGTAAAGTGTTAAAAATGGTTAATTATAAAATTTGGGGGGGTGCTCAATTTCTCCGGGGGTGCTGGAGCACCCGAGCACCACAGTAGTCGGCGCCTATGCCGACTATGGACCCAGGCCCGAAAGTTCCAACGTGTGGCTTTCTCTGATCACTCATTACAGGTTTGTGCTCCACAAAGCGATTGGACGATTTAGTATTATGTGCCAAATATCACAGAAGAGGCACTCGGACACGATTGTTAACAGAATTGTTTGAGGAACGTTATTGTCCAGAAAATGTGCATGACTTCGGCCGACAAATATCTTTTGAGGGCGCTTTAAACACAAATGTTTGCAAGTACACACATATATGTTGATCGTGCTCCCTGGGAGCGATGGTATGTATCAGCAAGGTAATGCCATGTCACCAGAATTGCCAGTGAGCGATTTGATAAGTAAGAGTTTGAAAACCGAGATAGCCCCTTGTAAAAATAATCCACCGGATTTTAACCCAATGAAACATCTATTGGATCATCTTTATCGACGCATCAGAAGTATGGATACTCCACTCCAATTTGCAGGAACTCCCAGGTGTACTACAGTCTGCATAGTCGCAAATCCAACATCAACTTATATAATTCCTCTTATGGCGGCAGGCAGGGGTTCATGCTGTGGAAGACATATTATATTATGGATACTAGGTAATTGTTTATAATAATGTAGCAGGATCTGGGAAAACTGTTTCTGTTTTAACATACTATAAATATTTATTATAAACCTTTAAAAATAAGTTACACATGTGTCAAATATGCGTCAGTTCACAGAAAATAACTTATTTCATAAAAATTGATAAAACAA
Organism: Amaurobius ferox; assembly: GCA_951213105.1. Taxonomy (NCBI): domain Eukaryota; kingdom Metazoa; phylum Arthropoda; class Arachnida; order Araneae; family Amaurobiidae; genus Amaurobius; species Amaurobius ferox. Next base: position 81,626,014 of record OX578142.1, on the reverse strand, counting down.
ATTAATATTATTAAACAATTCATAAAGCCTCCAAATAAACTATACTTATCTGAATAATTATCATTAAAACAAATATTTAAAAATCAAACACTGGTGGTAATCCCATTTCATTTAATAAATAAATTAAACATACCAAACAATTTTTAAATACCATGTAAATACTATTATTTAAACTGATGAAAAAGAAAATAAATAATAATTCTATTTTCTAAGTTCAAATGACTACGTACTCTGGAACTAAACATTTCCAATATTTACGACGCCTTTACGACACGTATTCTACTGCCAGCATTGATCCAACTAGAACTCTAAGGAAGACTTGCTAGTCATCCTCGTACTTTCAATTAACCTTAATACCAGTTTAGAGGTTGGTTGGACTTTGAGTAAGGTTGTTCACATTATCTATACTTCTGGTCGAGGATTTTCCATTTTCCCAGTTTTTATTCACCTATAGATAAGAGTTAGAATAAAACTAGTCCTTATTTTTACCTCGATAGATTCTTAACAAATCCGTAAATACTGGCTTTTAGGATATAAACTTCAAGTAAAGGATTTGTACTACTTAAAAAGCAATGAAATATATAATATTATAGTTAAACGTGTTAAAAGATTTGCAATCTTTAAATATATACGTTATTGTCAGTTTCCAATCTAAAACAGTTCTCCGTCTAAAACAATTTTGTTTATTAAGTGACATTTTCGAACCGATGTGATAAGTGTCTTTTTATGTCCTACTACAGTTGATCTGCTAGAATTTTCGTCGAAAATATATTTAAATTTTTTTTATTTTTATTTTTCGGACAAAATATATTTAGTTAAATGTATTTTGTCCGAAAATATATTTAGTCAAATCTACATAAAATTATCTGAAAATTGCAGATTCGCTCAAATGTTTCAAACATATATAATGTTCATATTTTAATAATGTTATAATATCGAAACTTGGTTGCATCATAAAATATCCTCTTGAACTTAATTGAAGTGACTACATTTACAAAATGTCCAAACTGTTCTAATGGATATATGTGGAATTTTCAAAATTTTGATATATTACGGGAGAGTATTAATAATTTCTAACTATTTGAATACAGTTTCGTCTTTCGTAAAACTTTCCAAATGTGCGAAGATTGAAAATAACATATTTATATGATTTTGTACTGGAAAAAAGACAATTTTAATATTGATTCAAAAATTAATCCTCCCAAGGTAATAATTCCTCAATCAGATGAACTCAGACGTAATTATTATAAATTATACGCCTTTTAACTAAGTGTTATTCAGCAGATATGTTCAATTAAATAATATATCCATGCATAACAAGGTCCAATTATCATATTTGTATTTATCATCTACCTAAATATGTTTTTCAACACAGATTTTGTTATAAAATTAAGAATGTTTACTTCCAAGACATTTTTGTTTCCTTTAAGGAAGATTATTTATTTGATCTGGTTTAAGTGACCTTACTTTAAAAGACGTTGACATATCCAAAAACTACAAAACTCATATATATATATATATTTATATATATATATATATATATATATATATATATATATATATATATATATATATATATATATATATATATATATATATATATATATATATATATATATAAAGGGGTTTTCAATATTTATATTCATTTTTGGAAAGTAAATGTTATCGTATGAGACATCGATAATTTAGTATTGAGCCGACTACAGAAATTATAGAAATACTAATTTTATAGAAATACTAGCGTCCAATCAGTTGTGCTGTATCTATGATAGTGTAAAAGTTATTGTCAATGGTGATTGAAATTACATTAATAATACAAGTAATTTTGAGAAAATTATAACCTGTAAGTAACTCAGATTTGTGTAAAAGTACTCCGTGGCAATACTGAAGACAAGATAAAGTCAAAGCAATAAATGTTGTAAGATTTTAATAATCAGTTAGGCTTGGTGGAACACAGATTGACGTTTATTAATTGGGGTTAAATTTGTTAATTGTTAATTCAAAATTTTATGATAAGGGCTGAAAACAGGTGTCCTTTAATAAAGAAAAAAATTGCCATAAAATAATTCATAAGTACTTCATAAGTAATTTATAGTAACATAAAGGTACTTATAGTAGATTATTATATTCTTTCCAAGATATTGAACTCCCATCAATTAGTCGTCATTTTCATTGCTTTAGAGTCATTTTTATTAATTTGGCGACATTTTATCGATATATTCATCAGTTTGGTAACATTTGAAAAACACTCGCAAAGTTGGCGATATTCCGTCAAATTCGACGGCAAAATCCTGCCATGCCCTAGACTAATAGGTTATTCTTAAAGGGGTAAATAGGTTATTCTTAATCTCTTAAATAGGTTATTCTTAAAGCAGATAAACGACTAATGGCGTCAAAATACAAAAATGTTACCCAAAGTATCTTCTCTTATACAACATTCTTATATTCTTTCCAAGGTATTGAATTTTCATTTATTGGTCGCAATTTCATTGATTTAGCGTCATTTTTAACGATTTAGCGACACTTTTATCAATTTGGCGATATTTGTGTCAATTTAACAATATTTAAAAAACTCGCCAAGTTGGTGATATTCCGCCAAATTCGATGCCAAAATTTCGCCAAGCATTGTTTATGGAAAAATAGTCTTATGGCAGGTCTTATAGCAGGTAAACGACTAATGGCGTAAAATTACAAAGCTATTACTCCAAATATCTTCCCTCGTGAATGGAACGAGCTAGATCTATGACAATGATGATAATAATTATATCGCATAATATTACATAAGGAAAGTGAACAGTTATTTTTATAGCAGAAAAACGGCTAATGGCGTCAAAATATAAAATGTTACCCAAAGTATCTTCTCTTATAGTACATTCTTATATTCTTTCCAAGTTATGGAATTTTCATTTATTGGTCGCTATTTCATTGATTTAGCGTCATTTTTTTCAAATTGGCAACAGTTTTATCAATTTGCAGACACGTCTATTAATTTGGCGATATTTTCCCCAATTTGGCAATATTTAAGAAAATCAGCCAAGTTGGCGATGTTCCACCAAATTCGTCGCTAAAACTTCGCCAGGCATTGTGGATGGAGAAATAGGTTATTCTTATAATACACTGACTTAAAAAAGTTAAGCACGCAATGCAAATTTTCATTTTTCGAAAGCGCAATTGAATTTGAATAGGTGAAAATCGCTGCGGATGTAGATGGTAGAATGCAAATATCGTATGTTACAGTCACTATTGACTGTCCGGTTATATGCTAATTAGGCAGTTGCTGAAGCTGCCATTTTTTGAAGGGTTTGAGGAGGTGCATTTAAATGCTGACGCGAAGAGTTTATAACTTTTGTAAGATTAATATTGATGATATTCGTCTTTCTATGGCTGAAAGAATACGAATAACAGATAGTAAGCGTTGGCGTGCTGTCGGATGCATTGAAGCAGGACAGTCAATCAAAGATGTCGCTATTTTCTTTGCCGTTGATCATTCGGTAATTTCGATTACGGAAACAATTCCAAACAAGTCAAACAGTTGCCCGGAGACCTGCGCCCGGTCGTCCAAGGGTTGCCTCCTCCTCTGATGATCGGTATATTGCTATAGTAGCCAAGCGGAATCGACGAGCGACCGCCACACTGTTCAGCCATGGTTGCAGCAGCACTTGATAAAACAATACTAATAGCTCCACGTGAAGGGACTGTACGCCCGAGTACCCCGTTTTTGTGTTCCACTAACCCTCCAAGCCAGAGGGGCAAAATTAAAGTGGTGTCGTCAACATGTCTCAGATTGGTGCAACGTCCTGTTCACGGACGAGTCTAGATTTGCCCTGGAATCCGATGATAAGCCTGTAAGGGTCTGCAGAGAACGAGGCACACGCAATCAGACCTAGAACATCATCGAACATCACACATTCAGAGGTGGCAACAGCATGGTGTGGGGTGGAATTTCAATGGTATATCAGACAGAGCTGCACATCTTTAAAGGCTGTTCTGTGACGGCTGCCCAGTAACGGGATGAAGTTCTAGATCCTATTTCGATACTCTACGCTGCAGCAGATGGTTATGATTTACTCCTTCTGGACTATAATGCCCTTCCCCATCGAGCTAACATCGTTGACGAATACCTGGAATGTGAGGGAATTTCTCGTATGGAGTGGCCGACGTATTCCCCGACCTCAATCCTATTGAAAACCTTTGAGATGTCCTCTGGCGTGTGGTCTCTGCATGTTTACCTTCTCCAGCCAGTCTCAGAGAATAGGAAACTGCCCTATTAGAGGAATGACCATTGCTCTCATCTGCGATGGTTGATCTCCTTAATGAAAGCATGGAAAATCGTTGTAGAGTTTGTTCGAAAGTTCGGGATGATCACATACTATATTAATGTAAGTTTTGTTTGGTTTGTTTGCCTATAAACATCATTTTGTTAATGATCCAAATGTAACGTTTTCATATAACTTACGAAAAGTATATATTTTTTTTTCATCTTTGTACATAATTATTGTTTTCTTTAATGAATAAACACATTTGCTACCTTCATATATAATGTTGAGTTAATTAAAGTTTTATTTTTCCATTTTTGTTGATTTACCGTCCGTGTTTAACTTTTGAAGGCCAGTGTGATAACCGACTAATGATGTCCAAATACAAAACTATTACACAAAGGATTTTCTAGCCAACGGCCCTACCGTGCTGGAAACACCGGTTCTCGTTAGATCACCGAAGTTAGGCAGCATAGGACGCGGTTAGTACTTGGATGGATGACCACCTGGGAACACCGCGTGCTGTTGGCACATTTCGGACGCGGTAGCCCGGTAGTTTGCGCGCTGGATTTGCACGCTGCCACAACTGCCGCCGTGTTCATGCGGAGTCCGATCACGTTAAACATGTGGGTCCGTAAGTCCTTCCGAGAGGTTGGTGGTAGGGAAAGGAGGGTACGGTCCCTGTGGATGCCTCCCCCACTGGGTTCCGGTCTAAATTGGGTGGCACTTCCCGGCCGTCCAAACGGTTACCTTACACCTTTCTGGTAGGTCAGACGGTCTGGGTCTCAACAACAACAACAACTAAGGATCTTCTCTCGTGAATGGAACGAGATAGATCCACGAGAATGATAACGTTTGAAGATGATTTGAATGATTTTTTGACAAAATTAATTACAAAATGTTCAATGTCTCGAGAACGGTTCATGCTAGCATTCTAAAATTGATATCAATCGTTTTCTAATGATAAATTACATAACAGATGACTATTTGCGTAACTTTATTAAAGGTTTTGATTTTTTGATGACATTTTCAAAATTTCACTCGAAAATTTAGGGGGGTTTTGAACACTTGATTGCGTTTAAAAATAATAGGCTTCAGGTATTCACGGATCACAATTTGTGTATCAAATTTCGTTCGAATGGCTCCATTCGTTCGTGAGATATCGTCTCCACAGGTTCACTGATGAACACACACACACACACACACACACACACACACACACACACACACACACACACACACACACACACACACACACACACACATACACTCACATCACCTCAGAAACGTTTGATTCGTGTTCTGAAATGCGTGATACGTGCTCTCCCGTCGACCCCGTCACACTACTTTCTTTTTATATAATAATATTTATATAAGGAAAGTAATTGTACATTACAGTATGTATATGAAGAAAGTAATTGTACATTATAATATGTTCATAAGGAAAGTAATTGTGTATTACAATATGTCTATAAGGAAAGTAATAACTAACAAAAATACATTTTATAAATTGAGATGAGCTTTTAAATTAATCCAACATGGCTATTTGGATATACATCTTACTAATGACTGGACATTCAGTCAAAAATCATTGATTAATATTTCTAGCATTTCAGAAACTCCCTAATTGACTGGAAGTTCTTTCTAGACACACACAGAAGTTTTAAAACTGCTTTCAGAAAATCGTTACCATTTTATACAAAGTTCCTTTTTTGTAGTATCATTTTCATTTGCGAATGATACATCTTGGAAGTAAATGGCTAAAATGGATGAATTTCCCGTCCTTAGTTCATTACAACAGGTGCTTTATGAACAAATTACCTTACACTGGATGTCCGTTTCCACGTTGTACAGATTCCGTTTCACACAGTATAAATAATATAAATGTCCTCTATTTTTGGGCGGAGCTAAAAATATTTCCCGCTTATGACAGTGTTTCGTTTCCTGCAGGTTTCGTTTCAAACAGGTTTGACTATATTTAGTTTTAAGAAATCTTCAATTTGCCTTAATGTTTTCCCGCATAATCAAAATTTGTAAATTTCTAGGTGAGTCATGTGTTGCACACAACATTTTATGCTTTGAATCTATTGGAAATGATATAAAATAGGATACACAATTCTGAATATTGCAAGAAGAGTAGTTACATCTTCACCAACCCGATGCACTTTAATACTATAAAATATACCAAAACATTAAGCATACATTTCTCCCACATTTATTGCTGTAAGTATTGCTGTCTTAGAGTGTAAGATTTACACTCTAAGTACAATGATTTACCATATTATTGAATCTATATGAATAGTATTTGTTTTCTCCGATAATGTGATGCAAAAATTCCAATATTCAAATATTTATCATGAAAAAGAAAAGAAATACTTCCGCATAAAAATATAAAAATGCAGGACTGCAATAAGAAGGTTCTTCATATTTCTTTAATATTAACAGAGAAACGGTCAGCGGGTGCTGAACCTCTTACCTTACATACAAAAGACATTAACCATACACATGGAGATGCTTCGAGTTATCGATTTTCGATATTTTTTGTCGACTAAGGCTACTTCAAGGTATGTCACATGCGTGTATTGGTTTTATTTTACTGTTCTAATTTAACTTCTAACACTACATCTATTTTATTCTAGCTTTAACCTGATGTTTTCCACATAATCATGAATTTTGCGCCGCTTTTAGGTATATTTAAAGGATTAAAACTAGATATCGAGCAAGGTCCTCATAAATATAAAGTTATTCATGAAGGAACTCTAGAGTTTAGAATTTTGTTATTACAGCCTGTCAATAAGGCATAAATAAACAATAGGCTTTATTTGTTTAAGGAATTATTTAAGAGGGGGAAGAATGCAGCAAAATGTGTTGATTTTTGGAATCACGTCCTTTGAGAAACAACTAACATTGACAAACGGGTTTTGCTTGGTTAGTATTCTTCAGCACCAAATTACCCGTAGCAACACTCGCAGCAAGAAAACTTGATATTTCCCGCCATTTTGTGAGCATCTGATGTCACTGCCAACCTTGATCATACAATGTAACTGGCTTTAAATTTAGAAAAATAATGTTTAGACTGCACGGGGCTGAATGCACAGAACATCCAAGTCATTTTAACTATAAAGGTAACCATAACCTACTGTATGGTCACATAACTCACAGATAGCGGAGGTTTTCAATGCTTGGAATACGGTCTCAATGCAGTTGATAGCGTGGGTAGACATATTTCATGCTTGTTAGTGTCATTCAGTAGATGTATTGACTTCAAGCTGGGCTCGCACCTAGGATAAGACGCCATCATGCTGTGACATGCCCAGAAGTTATGTACCAAATTAACTACAAGATAACAATTGCTCTACATTTGACGTGCACTATACTCACGTGCTCTACACTGGAGGGAAAACTACTATACTGGCAGTGCAAAACTTAAAGAACATAAGGTGTTTATTGTTTTGCGACTATGCTCAGACCTTCGCATAGCTGTACATGTCTTTCGAAACGAAATCCATGACCGTGAGATGATATTGTGACCGATATTAAACTCGGCTGTCACTCTCCTCACATTTCGCTCCAGCTTCACAACGAATCTATCGCGTGTCTCTAAATTGTTTATTGTGGCTAAATATTACTCTTTCATAGGAAACGACCTTGCTGAAAATCTACAACATTCGGGCTCTTCGTTCCAATGGAGACACAACCCTTACTACTTTTGTCGTTTTGTCACGTTATCAAGACGTTATCTCTGCTTTCACGTTTCGAAAATTTTAGTATGCACCAGATTTCTGCTAAATATCTTTGCTTATGTAAATAGTCAGACGCCTTTTCGTTTAATGTTTTGATTGCGACCTGTGTCTTTTTGTGCACCACACAACCACTAAAATTATTAGTTTTCCTTAAGTTTAAGCCAGTGTGCTATAAACTTACACTCTTTTAAAGCAGTTCCTAAAGCTGGCTCATCTCATTTTTGGCAATATCACTTAATAATGCTGTGACATGCCCAGAAGTTATGTACCAAATGAACTACAAGATAACAATTGCTCTACATTTGACGTGCACTATACTCACGTGCTCTACACTGGAGGGAAAACTACTATACTGGCAGTGCAAAACTTAAAGAACATAAGGTGTTTATTGTTTTGCGACTATGCTCAGACCTTCGCATAGCTGTACATGTCTTTCGAAACGAAATCCATGACCGTGAGATGATATTGTGACCGATATTAAACTCGGCTGTCACTCTCCTCACATTTCGCTCCAGCTTCACAACGAATCTATCGCGTGTCTCTAAATTGTTTATTGTGGCTAAATATTACTCTTTCATAGGAAACGACCTTGCTGAAAATCTACAACATTCGGGCTCTTCGTTCCAATGGAGACACAACCCTTACTACTTTTGTCGTTTTGTCACGTTATCAAGACGTTATCTCTGCTTTCAAGTTTCGAAAATTTTAGTATGCACCAGATTTCTGCTAAATATCTTTGCTTATGTAAATCGTCAGACTCCTTTTCGTTTAATGTTTTGATTGCGACCTGTGTCTTTTTGTGCACCACACAACCACTAAAATTATTAGTTTTCCTTAAGTTTAAGCCAGTGTGTTATAAACTTACACTCTTTTAAAGCAGTTCCTAAAGCTGGCTCAACTCATTTTTGGCAATATCACTTAATAATTGTGTTTGAGTGCAATTGTGGAGTACTCTTCTTTTTCTTCGACCCAGACTTTCCGATCTATTCGCAGGTGTAAGGTATCTCTTTGGACGGGGATAGAGACACTCAATTTAGTCCGGAACCCAGTGGGTCGGCATCCAAGGGAAACGTACCCTCCTTCCTCTACCATCAACCTCTCGATTTACAGACCCATATATTTAATGTGCCCATACTCCGCCTGAACAAGGGGACAGTTAGGGGTAGAGGCGAGAATCGCAGTCGGGTCGTCCGATAGCAATCCCTGCTTACTTAATCCCTGCACATCTTAATGTCCAGCCGGAATTGTGGAGTATTGATCGTCATTTTTAACGATCGGTCACAACCGGGGATTCAACAAACGTCTCGTGCACACAGACGTGAAACATAATAATTCACTATGTCTCTACAAGGGATTGTTATAATTACCATGAATGCACATCATTTCCAAAACATACCAGAAAGGTGTTGCCAATGCTCTTCTGCACCAAATTTAACTCAAGTTCGGACACAATTATTTACATTTAGAATCTCATATTTGTAAAAGCATCTGAGCAGCAGCAAGAAATGAAAAATTAAAAAAATTGTAAATATTAGAAATAGACGTTGAAAAAATATTAATATATAATATATTACTGTTAAAAGAATTTTAAGTTCGGAAATATTATAGCAGTATTATACAAATTTCTAAATTTTACTATATTTACAAAATACTGAAAACAACCGATCGTTAAAAATGACGATCAATACTCCACAATTCCGGCTGGACATTAAAATGTGCAGGGATTAAGTAAGCAGGGATTGCTATCGGACTACCCGACTGCGATTCTCGCCTCTACCCCAAACTGCCCCCTTGTTCAGGCGGAGTATGGGCACATTAAATAGTACAGAAACGATGCAAAGATCTGAAAATGACCGTAAAATACAGAAACCTACTGTGGAAAACAGAAAATGGTGAAAATATCTAGAATGTATCAGTTTCGAAAAAAAAATATATAAATGTTTCTCTTCTCCGTTGCATATTTATAGAACATTAAGCTAGTGCAGTGTTAAAAAGAAATAAATATTGAAAAGAGCATGGCATATCTCCATAATAAAAGCATTTTTACTAGTGCTATAATTGTCAGATTACTTCAAGAAATTTCACAACATACAAAAATCCTTTCTGGTAGGTCGGACGGTCTGGGTCTCAACAACAACAACATACAAAAATGTCTACAATACATTTTAGGGTACAAAACTGAAAAATCTATGTTTTTCAAGTTTTGTGCCAAATAAAAATTTTATCAACTTACAACTTAAATATGTTCACTATCACACTAAACATGTTCACATTTACACCAAACATTTTCACACTTACACTAAACATTTTCACTAAGTTTTAATTTATGAGTATTTAAATATTTAACAAGTCATAGCATTTTAAGTGCCTTAAATCCAGTGAGTGAACAAAAATACCCTTGAATACCCCACTTACATGAATCTCCTTTTAATATAATTTCCTAATTTTAATGTGTAACACTCCATCACTCCTGCAGAAGAAGGAGCGCGTTATTAAATTAAATCGTGGTGCCTTTTTTTCCTCTCGCATTTTTACGAAAACTGTCTCCGCTTTCAAATGATAGACATGCTGTTAATTACGTAAATTCCTCACTTTTAAAAGCAGCTCAAGAATTTGAATAATCAACGCTCGGTGATGTACTGTTCTCACACGAGCGTGTCTGTTCTTTTGGCGCTTTCAGAATATTTGAGCGCTTTTGTACGTATAGTTGGAATAGAATAAAAAATCGTAAATGAGGGATAGAAACCTCCCAGGTCTCAGCTTACAATAGTAACTACATTAGCAGAAATTTTCGTATATTTGAAATTTTGTTTACTTATTTACAGTTCGAAAACTTGTATTATAGTTTGTCATCAGAATATTTGAGTTATATACAGTTATATATTACGTAGTTTATTTATGTTATATATTATATAGTTTGTTATCTATATAAATAAAAATGAAAATCTGTCTGTCTGTCTGTCTGTCTGTCTGTCTGTTTGTCACACCATCACGGGAGAACGGCTGAACCGAATTTAATGAAATTTTGTGGGTAGCCCAGAAATAGCCCCACTTAAAATTATATTCGTTGATTGAGTTTCTACGACCAGTGGTTCTCGAGATATTAGTAAAAAACGAAATTTTCGTTTGTCTCATCATCACGGAAAAACTGCTGAATCGAATTTAATGAAATTTGGTGAATAGCCTTGAAATATCCCACCATAAATTTTGTCCAAGTTTCGAGTTTCTAAGACCTGGGGTTGTTGAGATATTAATGAAAAACGGAACTTTTTCCTCGAAGTTCTACTCCCTAACTCCGTGGTTTATCCAAACGAAAAACTTGAAAATCGTTTGAAAAGGAATTAAAATTTAATCTCCGAGTTTGATGGGAGATTTTTTGCGTTAATTAGTCACTTTCTGAAAACATGAATTGTTTGAAACATGATTTAAATGGGAAATCTATCTCCATGGCTCATGGTTTATTTAAAATAAGCTTTTACGGAACAATGAGAAGTATAGAGAAATCAAAATCGTTATTTAATTTCGCAGTTTATGTTATAAGACATGACATATTTAACATGTTATAAGATTCTATCTTATATCATGTTACTCAGAAACGCAATTAAATTAAATCTGCCTGTTAATTTTAATAATTATTTTTTCGATTTGAATAATAAATAAATGGATATAAAAATAAATTTTAGAAAAGAACGATTTGATTTTTCTTATAGCATTTTTGACTGGATAATATCAATTACGGTCTTCAGGTTTAAAAATTATTATTATTTATATTTTCGGGGATTATTGATTTAAGGATTATTGATATTTTCAAGTTATTATGCAACTGCTTTATTACGACATTTTAGGAGGATATATCATGTTGCTCGGCATCGCAATTAAATTAAATGTGTTTGTTAATGTTTTTATTATTTTTTTTCGATTTAAATAATAAATAAATGGATAAATGGATATAAAAGTATATCTTATAAATAGACGGTTTGATTTTTCTTTTAATTATATTAATTGCTGACTGCGTACATCAATTTCATTTATTTTGGCAAAGAGTTTTCAAGCTTATATCGTATTTAGCTACTAAACTCATATATTGTGTTTAGCCAATAAATTCATATAGCCGATTGTTGAAACAGAAAAAGAGTAGAGCGGGTATATCTTCTAATACAATTGTAGTGTTTTCATTTAGTATATTGAAACGGGATAAGAATGTTTCATTCAGATCTGCAAATTCAAAGCTACGAATTTGGAGGGATATCGCTAATTTGACAACTTTTCTTAAACTTTGCCAAATTGACGGAAATGTCGCCAAATTGATATAAACGACACACAAACAGCTGCCATAAACCTTCGGGTTGGTCGTGTGGCTTGGGTCTTATACATATCAATGAAATTTTTTTTTGTTTTGTTAGAAGAGAGTACTGAAATGATGTTTGGTTAGCATTTATCTGTCAGACCAACCATCCTACTTAGTAATACATTTAGCGAATTTTTAAAATGTCACCAAATTGATAAAAATGTTTTCAAATCTATAAAAATATCTTAAAATTGATAAAATTGCGCTACATAAATGATATTAATTGTTTTTTGTTAGGGGATAGTATTGTGATGATATTTCGTCAATTTGTCGCAAAGTGGAACTGTCAGTTCTATAGTCCCAATTGGCGATAAATTTGGCGATTTTTTAAAATGTCGCTAATTTGACGAAACTGTCGCCAAATGTTCAATAGAAATATAACTATTTAGACGATATTTTTTCTACCAATTTATTTGAAGCAAATGATATCATGTCGCTTAGCAACGGATTTAAATCCAATGTGTTTATGCGGCAGACGATTTTTATTAAATCCTTTCCGATTTGAATAATGAAGATATGTATATAAAATAAATTTCATTGCCATTTCATTTTGGACTGGATAATATCAATTATACTCTTCAGGATTAAACATTATTATTATTGATATTTTCCGGAATTATTGATTCAGGGATTATTGATATTTTTAAGTTATTACGCCATTGTTTTATTGCGGCAAAAATTGCTGACACACGCATATTGTACGTTGTACGAGTAATCTTCTAGGAATGCACGGGTATATCTTCTAACCTACGAGAATATTAGTAGTACAGGTATATTGGCATATATTTTGACATATATTGGCATATATATTGGAATCAAGTACAGTCTTCTGGTATGAAGATTAAGGGGATTGATTATATATTCAATTTATTACGTCGTCTGTTGTATTTTACCAAAAAACATTTGTGACTCATATTGCAAAACGGGTAATCTTCTACTAATAATCGGACATTATAAGTAGTAGGTGTATATCTTCCCATATAATTTTAGTACTTTAATTTTGACATATATTGGAATAAATGACTGTCTTCAGATTTAAAGATTACGGGTTTATTGGTATTTTCAATTTATACATGTAATCTACTAATACAGGTTATATTGTCTAATATTCGCGTATATAATTAGTACGGGTCCCATACAATTTTAACGCTTTTATTTTGCATATATTGATTCAATTCCATATTTTTTTTTATATTTGCTTACATAAGGGGTCCAAGATGTTTTATTCTTCAGATATGTCCATGAAGATAATTTTATATAGCGAGAACAGAGATTCTTAAACTTCTTTTTAGGAGCATTATATTAAATATTTTAACAGAATATTTTGATTAAACATGTAATTTAGTATACTATAAGAATTTGGGCATGATTATGAATTTCAAGTTTCTTTATATTATATACTCCGTACGAAGAACGGTTATGCTGCTAGTATATTATATAGTTGCTTAATATATTATATAGTTTTTTGTCAGAATATTTGCCTTGTTATCTGACAATTTGTTTGAATATAATTTTTAAAATATCTGATGTTGCAACACATAATTTACATTGCATAATACAATAAATTTTCTTCTTTCACAACGAAATAATGGTGTACAAGATCAGCATCTCAATGTTCTTTGACTTCAGGTAATACCACATAAATTGAAAGAGCGTGTTTGTTCTTTTGGGGCTTTCGAAAATTTTGAGCGCTTTTATAGTTAGAGTAGAATTAATATATTGTAGCAATTAATATATAGAGTAGTAGCACATGAATTTGCTTATATAGTGCATAGGATGTACTTCTTTCACAATGAAATAACGATGTATAAGATCCACGGCATAGTATTATACTAAATTATTACATTTTGCAAATAAAACATGCAAAACTATTTCGAAGTACCTAATTAACTTATATTTTAAGCAACTATAAATTGACAATCTATATAAATAAAAATGAAAATCTGTCTGTCTGTCTGTCTGTCTGTCTGTCTGTCTGTCTGTCTGTCTGTCTGTCTGTTTGTCACACCATCACGGGAGAACGGCTGAACCGAATTTGATGAAATTTTGTGGGTAACCCAGAAATAGCCCCACTTAAAATTATATCCGTGTTTTGAGTTTTTACGACCAGTGGTTCTCGAGATATTAGTAAAAAACGAAATTTTCGTTTGTCTCATCGTCACGGAAAAACGGCTGAACCGAATTTAATGAAATTTGGTGGATAGCCTTGAAATATACCCCCATAAATTTTGTCCAAGTTTCGAGTTTCTAAGACCTGGGGTTGTCGAGATATTAATGAAAAACGGAACTTTTTCCTAGGAGTTCTACTCCCTAACTCCGTGGTTTATCCAAACGAAAAGCTTGAAAATCGTTTGAAAGTGAATTGAAATTTAATCTCTGAGTTTGATGGGAGATTTTTTGCGTTAATTAGTCACTTTCTGAAAACATGAATTGTTTGAAACATGATTTAAAGGGGAAATCTATCTCCATGGTTTATTTAAAACACGCTTTTACGGAACAATGAGAAGTATAGAGAAATCAAAATCTTTATTTAATTTCGCAGTTTATGTTATAAGACATGACATATTTAACATGTTATAAGATTCTATCTTATATCATGTTACTCAGAAACGCAATTAAATTAAATCTGTCTGTTAATTTTAATAATTATTTTTTCGATTTAAATAATAAATAAATGGATATAAAAATATATTTTAGAAAAGAACGATTTGATTTTTCTTATAGCATTTTTGACTGGATAATATCAATTACGGTCTTCAGGTTTAAAAATTATTATTATTTATATTTTCGGGGATTATTGATTCAAGGATTATTGATATTTTCAAGTTATTATGCAATTATTTTATGACAAAAATTGTTTAAACTCATATATTGTATGTTGTACGAATCTTCTACAAATACACGTGTATATCTTTTAATCTACGAGAATATAAGTAGTACAGGTATATTGACATATGTTTTGATATATATTGGCATATATTGGAATCAATTACGACCTTCTGGTATAAAGAGTACGGATATTATTGATGTTTTCAATTTATTACGTCATCTCTTTTATTTTGGCAAATATTTTTGAGACGCATATTGTAATACGGGTAATCTTCTACTAACACATTGGCATATTTTCTGATCTGCGACAATATAATTAGTACGTGGTTGCATATATTCATTCAATTCCTATTTTTTCTTCTGTAAATTTGCTTACAAAAGGGGGCAGGATGTTTTATTCTTCAGATCTGATCGTGAAGATAATTTTGCATAGTGAGAACATATATTCTTAAACTTCTCTTTAGGAGCAATAAATTTAATATTTTAACAGAATTTGCACATGATTGCGAACTTTAAGTTTCTTTAAATTATACACTCCGTACGAATAACGGGTGTGCTGTTAGTGGTTAATAAATTTTAACATTTTAGGAGGATATATCATGTTGCTCGGCATCGCAATTAAATTAAATGTGTTTGTTAATGTTTTTATTATTTTTTTTCGATTTAAATAATAAATAAATGGATAAATGGATATAAAAGTATATCTTATGAATGGACGGTTTGATTTTTCTTTTAATTATATTAATTGCTGACTGCGTACATCAATTTCATTTATTTTTGCAAAGAGTTTTCAAGCTTAAATCGTATTTAGCTACTAAACTCATATATTATGTTTGGCCAATAAATTCATATAGCCGATTGTTGTAACAGAAAAAGAGTAGAGCGGGTATATCTTTTAATACAATTGTAGTGTTTTCATTTAGTATATTGAAACGGGATAAGAATGTTTCATTCAGATCTGCAAATTCAAAGCTACGAATTTGGAGGGATATCGCTAATTTGACAACTTTTCTTAAACTTTGCCAAATTGACGGAAATGTCGCCAAATTGATATAAACGACACACAAACAGCTGCCATAAACCTTCGGGTTGGTCGTGTGCCTTGGGTCTTCTACATATCAATGAAATTTCTTTTTGTTTTGTTAGAAGAGAGTACTGAAATGATGTTTGGTTAGCATTTATCTGTCAGACCAACCATCCTACTTAGTAATACATTTAGCGAATTTTTAAAATGTCACCAAATTGATAAAAATGTTTTCAAATCTATAAAAATATCTTGAAATTGATAAAATTGCGCTACATAAATGATATTAATTGTTTTTTGTTAGGGGATAGTATTGTGATGATATTTCGTCAATTTGTCGCAAAGTGGAACTGTCAGTTCTACAGTCCCACTTGGCGATAAATTTGGCGATTTTTTAAAATGTCGCTAATTTGACGAAACTGTCGCCAAATGTTCCATAGAAATATAACTATTTAGACGATATTTTTTCTACCAATTTATTTGAAGCAAATGATATCATGTCGCTTAGCAACGGATTTAAATCCAATGTGTTTATGCGGCAGACGATTTTTATTAAATCCTTTCCGATTTGAATAATGAAGATATGTATATAAAATACATTTCATTGCCATTTCATTTTGGACTGGATAATATCAATTATACTCTTCAGGTTTAAACATTATTATTATTGATATTTTCCGGAATTATTGATTCAGGGATTATTGATATTTTTAAGTTATTACGCCATTGTTTTATTGCGGCAAAAATTGCTGACACACGCATATTATACGTTGTACGAGTAATCTTCTAGGAATGCACGGGTATATCTTCTAACCTACGAGAATATAAGTAGTACAGGTATATTGGCATATATTTTGACATATATTGGCATATATATTGGAATCAAGTACAGTCTTCTGGTATGAAGATTAAGGGGATTAATTATATATTCAATTTATTACGTCGTCTGTTGTATTTTACCAAAAAACATTTGTGACTCATATTGCAAAACGGGTAATCGTCTTCTAATAATCGGACATTATAAGTAGTACGTGTATATCTTCCCATATAATTTTAGCACTTTAATTTTGACATATATTGGAATAAATGACTATCTTCAGATTTAAAGATTACGGGTTTATTGGTATTTTCAATTTATACATGTAATCTACTAATACAGGTTATATTTTCTAATATTCGCGCATATAATTAGTACGGGTCCCATACAATTTTAACGCTTTTATTTTGCATATATTGATTCAATTCCATATTTTTTTTTATATTTGCTTACATAAGGGGTCCAAGATGTTTTATTCTTCAGATATGTCCATGAAGATAATTTTATATAGCGAGAACAGAGATTCTTAATCTTCTTTTTAGGAGCATTATATTAAATATTTTAGCAGAATATTTTGATTAAACATGTCATTTAGTATACTATAAGAATTTAGGCATGATTATGAATTTCAAGTTTCTTTATATTATATACTCCGTACGAAGAACGGGTATGCTGCTAGTCTATATAAATAAAAATGAAAATCTGTCTGTCTGTCTGTTTGTCACACCATCACGGGAGAACGGCTGAACCGAATATGATGAAATTTTGTGGGTAGCCCAGAAATAGCCCCACTTAAAATTATATCCGTGTTTTGAGTTTCTACGACCAGTGGTTCTCGAGATATTAGTAAAAAACGAAATTTTCGTTTGTCTCATCATCACGGAAAAACGGCTGAACCGAATTTAATGAAATTTGGTGAATAGCCTTGAAATATCCTTCCATAACTTTTGTCCAAGTTTCGAGTTTCTAAGACCTGGGGTTGTCGAGATATTAAGGAAAAACGGAACTTTATCCTAGGAGTTCTACTCCCTAACTCCGTGGTTTATCCAAACGAAAATCTTGAAAATCGTTTGAAAGTGAATTAAAATTTAATCTCTGAGTTTGATGGGAGATTTTTTGCGTTAATTAGTCACTTTCTGAAAACATGAATTGTTTGAAACATGATTTAAAGGGGAAATCTGTCTCCATGGTTCATGGTTTATTTAAAACAAGCTTTTACGGAACAATGAGAAGTATAGAGAAATCAAAATCGTTATTTAATTTCGCAGTTTATGTTATAAGACATGACATATTTAACATGTTATAAGATTCTATCTTATATCATGTTACTCAGAAACGCAATTAAATTAAATCTGTCTGTTAATTTTAATAATTATTTTTTCGATTTGAATAATAAATAAATGGATATAAAAATATATTTTAGAAAAGAACGATTTGATTTTTCTTATAACATTTTTGACTGGATAATATCAATTACGGTCTTCAGGTTTAAAAATTATTATTATTTATATTTTCGGGGATTATTGATTCAAGGATTATTGATATTTTCAAGTTATTATGAAATTATTTTATTATGACAAAAATTGTTTAAACTCATATATTGTATGTTGTACGAATCTTCTACAAATACACGTGTATATCTTTTAATCTACGAGAATATAAGTAGTACAGGTATATTGATATATGTTTTGATATATATTGGCATATATTGGAATCAATTACGACCTTCTGGTATAATGAGTACGGATATTATTGATGTTTTCAATTTATTACGTCATCTCTTTTATTTTGGCAAATATTTTTGAGACGCATATTGTAATACGGGTAATCTTCTACTAACACATTGTCATATTTTCTGATCTGCGACAATATAATTAGTACGGGGTTGCATATATTCATTCAATTCCTATTTTTTCTTCTGTAAACTTCTGCTTACAAAAGGGGGCAGGATGTTTTATTCTTCAGATCTGATCGTGAAGATAATTTTGCATAGTGAGAACATATATTCTTAAACTTCTCTTTAGGAGCAATAAATTTAATATTTTAACAGAATTTGCACATGATTGCGAACTTTAAGTTTCTTTAAATTATACACTCCGTACGAATAACGGGTGTGCTGTTAGTGGTTAATAAATTTTAACATTTTAGGAGGATATATCATGTTGCTCGGCATCGCAATTAAATTAAATGTGTTTGTTAATATTTTTATTATTTTTTTTCGATTTAAATAATAAATAAATGGATAAATGGATATAAAAGTATATCTTATGAATGGACGGTTTGATTTTTCTTTTAATTATATTAATTGCTGACTGCGTACATCAATTTCATTTATTTTGGCAAAGAGTTTTCAACCTTATATCGTATTTAGCTACTAAACTCATATATTGTGTTTAGCCAATAAATTCATATAGCCGATTGTTGAAACAGAAAAAGAGTAGAGCGGGTATATCTTCTAATACAATTGTAGTGTTTTCATTTAGTATATTGAAACGGGATAAGAATGTTTCATTCAGATCTGCAAATTCAAAGCTACGAATTTGGAGGGATATCGCTAATTTGACAACTTTTCTTAAACTTTGCCAAATTGACGGAAATGTCGCCAAATTGATATAAACGACACACAAACAGCTGCCATAAACCTTCGGGTTGGTCGTGTGGCTTGGGTCTTATACATATCAATGAAATTTTTTTTTGTTTTGTTAGAAGAGAGTACTGAAATGATGTTTGGTTAGCATTTCTCTGTCAGACCAACCATCCTACTTAGTAATACATTTAGCGAATTTTTAAAATGTCACCAAATTGATAAAAATGTTTTCAAATCTATAAAAATATCTTGAAATTGATAAAATTGCGCTACATAAATGATATTAATTGTTTTTTGTTAGGGGATAGTATTGTGAGGATATTTCGTCAATTTGTCGCAAAGTGGAACTGTCAATTCTACAGTCCCACTTGGCGATAAATTTGGCGATTTTTTAAAATGTCGCTAATTTGACGAAACTGTCGCCAAATGTTCCATAGAAATATAACTATTTAGACGATATTTTTTCTACCAATTTATTTGAAGCAAATGATATCATGTCGCTTAGCAACGGATTTAAATCCAATGTGTTTATGCGGCAGACGATTTTTATTAAATCCTTTCCGATTTGAATAATGAAGATATGTATATAAAATAAATTTCATTGCCATTTCATTTTGGACTGGATAATATCTATTATACTCTTCAGGTTTAAACATTATTATTATTGATATTTTCCGGAATTATTGATTCAGGGATTATAGATATTTTTAAGTTATTACGCCATTGTTTTATTGCGGCAAAAATTGCTGACACACGCATATTGTACGTTGTACGAGTAATCTTCTAGGAATGCACGGGTATATCTTCTAACCTACGAGAATATAAGTAGTACAGGTATATTGGCATATATTTTGACATATATTGGCATATATATTGGAATCAAGTACAGTCTTCTGGTATGAAGATTAAGGGGATTAATTATATATTCAATTTATTACGTCGTCTGTTGTATTTTACCAAAAAACATTTGTGACTCATATTGCAAAACGGGTAATCTTCTACTAATAATCGGACATTATAAGTAATACGTGTATATCTTCCCATATAATTTCAGCACTTTAATTTTGACATATATTGGAATAAATGACTGTCTTCAGATTTAAAGATTGCGGGTCTATTGGTATTTTCAATTTATACATGTAATCTACTAATACAGGTTATATTTTCTAATATTCGCGTATATAATTAGTACGGGTCCCATACAATTTTAACGCTTTTATTTTGCATATATTGATTCAATTCCATATTTTTTTTATATTTGCTTACATAAGGGGTCCAAGATGTTTTATTCTTCAGATATGTCCATGAAGATAATTTTATATAGCGAGAACAGAGATTCTTAAACTTCTTTTTAGGAGCATTATATTAAATATTTTAACAGAATATTTTGATTAAACATGTCATTCAGTATACTATAAGAATTTGGGCATGATTATGAATTTCAAGTTTCTTTATATTATATACTCCGTACGAAGAACGGGTATGCTGCTAGTCTATATAAATAAAAATGAAAATCTTTCTGTCTGTCTGTCTGTCTGTTTGTCCCATCATCACGGGAGAACGGCTGAACCGAATTTGATTAAATTTTGTGGGTAGCCTAGAAATAGACCCACTTAAAATTTAGTCCGTGTTTTGAGTTTTTACGATCAGTGGTTCTCGAGATATTAGTAAAAAACGAAATTTTCGTTTGTCTCATCATCACGGAAAAACGGCTGAACCGAATATAATGAAATTTTGTGGATAACCTTGAAATAGTCCCCCACAAATTTTGTCCAAGTTTCGAGTTTCTAAGACCAGGGGTTGTCGAGATATTAATGAAAAACGGAACTTTTTCTTAGGAGATCTACTCTCCAACTCCGTGGTTTATCCAAACGGAAAGGATGAAAATCTTTTGTTTAAAACGCCGAAATGAAATAAAACTTTATTTCCGAGATTAGTACAGGATTTTTGCATTAATTAGTCACTATAGGAAAGCATGAATTGTTTGAAACATGAATTTAAATGGAAAAATCTACCTCCATGGTTCATCTTTCACAAATTTTTACTCAACGATGAAGAGTATAAAGAAATCAAAATGGCTATTTAATTTCACATTTTATGAGGAAGATTCTATCTTATATCATGTTGTTCGGCAATGGAATGAAACTAAATGTGTTGGTAATATTTATTATTATTTTTTCTATTTGTATAATAAATAAATGGATGTGAAAATATATTTTATAAATGAACGGTTTGATTGTTATTTTAATTATATATATTGCGGACTGCGTACATAACTTTCATTTATTTAAGCAAAGAGGTTTCAAGCTCATATATTGTGTTTAGCTAATAAACTCATATATTGTGCTTACCCAATAAATTCCTTTAGCCGATTGTTGAAGCAGAAAAAGAGTAGAACGGGTGTATGTATCTTCTAATACAATTTTGGTGTTTTCATTTAGTATATACAAAAGGGATCAGGATATTTTATTCTTCAGATCTGCAAATTCAGAGCTACGAATTTAGCGGAATATCTCTAAATAACTTGGTAACTTTTCTTAAACTTTATCAAATTAGTGGAAATGTCTCCAAATTGATAAAAATGGCCCAAATCAATCAATGAAATTAAATTTGTTTTTTTAGAATAAAGTACTGAAATGATGTTTCTGTAGCATTTGTCGGTCAGTTCATCCATCCTACTGATTAACACATTGAAGGAATTTTTTTAATATCACCAAATTGGTAAAAATATTTCTAAATCCATAAAAATATCATGAAATTGATAAAATCGCGCTTAATAAATGAAAATAATTGTGTTTTGTTAGGGAATAGTATTGTGATGATGTTTCGTCAATTTGTCGCATAATGGGATTATAAGTTCTACAGTCCCACTTGACGATAAATTTGGCAATTTTTTAAGTTATAGCTAAATTGACGAAAATGTCACCAAACCTTCCATGGAGATTGCATTATTCAGATGATATGATTTCCATCAATTTATTTAAAGCAATTGATATTATGTTGCTTAGCAACGGATCCAATGTGCTATGCGGCATACGATTTTTATTAAATCTTTTCCGATTTGAATAGTAAAATATGTATATAAAATAAATTTCATTAACTTTGAATTTTCGACTGGATAATATCAATTACGATCTTCAGGTTTAAACATCATTATTATTGATATTTTCGGGGACTGTTAATTCAGGGATTACTGATATTTTCAAATTATTATGGAATTGTTTTATTATGACGAAAATTGTTGAAACTCATATATAGTACGTTGTACGAGTAATCCTCTACAAATGCATGGGTATATTTTCCAATCTACGAGAATATAAGTAGTTCAGGTATATTGGCATATATTTTGATATATATTGGCATATATTCGAATCAATTACGACCTTCTGGTATTGAGATTACGGGGATTTTTGATACTTTCAATTTTTTATGTCATCTCTTTTATTTTGGCAAATATTTTTGAGACACATATTGCAATACGGGTAAGCTTCTACTAACACACTGGCATATTTTCTAATCTGCTACAATATAAGTAGTACGGGGTTGCGTATATTGATTCAATTCCCTTTTTTTTTTGTAAATTTGCTTACAAAAGGGGCCAGGATGTTTTATTCTTCAGATCTGCCCGTGAAGATAATTTTGCATAGTGAGAACAGATATTCTTAAACTTCTCTTTATGAGCAACAAATTTAATATTTTAACAGAATTTGCACATGATTGCGAATTATAAATTTCTTTATATTATATACTCCGTACGAAGAACGGGTGTGCTGCTAGTTATCAATATTAATAGAATTCACAATAAGCAACAAAGTCCATATATTGAAATATCGTAATAATTAAATCTGTGGCGATAAGAAAAAGAAGAATGATAACTTAAAGTTTAACTTTATAATTGACATTAACATTAACACTAATTATTATTAAGCATTAAAGACATGGCCGTTGATTACTCATATAGTGGAATTAACATTAAACGTTCGTTGCTCGTTGTTGTGCCGCAATAAACCCTCCAATTATTTTTACCTTTTGTGTAAGTCCTGAAAAGAATTATTAATTAATATAAAAATATTAGACTATTTAAACTTAAACAATATCATTTATTAACAACATCAACTTATCAATAACATCAATTTTCATTAATATCACTTTTCATTTAATTATTTTAGCGAGGGGACATATGCGACCAGGATTGTTAGATTTACGATGGTGTCTAGGACCTGTGAAAATGAGCCCATACCTTCCAGTTTAATCTTGGGCTTATCATCTCTCCAAGGGCTTGCATCAGTCTTAGTGCTGAAAGTACCGCCACAACTCTGAGGTGTGTGGCTCCTACTCGTACTAAAAATGCACTCGCACATAGATCACCTCTACGGGACACTCTACAATTCTGTTGGGTTTTTTTATGCTTTTCTACTCGTGCTCTAAGTCAAAATTCATAATTATTTTCTTTTCATGTCTGATCTCCATCTCTGCTTCTCGTTGTCTTTCGTCTACTACTGAACTCGTTTCGTCTATTACTGAACTCTGATTTCTTTCGTCTATATCTCAACCCCAAGCTGTGGTTCCTTCGGCGGCGGCGGAGGGGGGGGGTAACTCCGCCCTTCTTCCCCTGGGCGCTCATTGGTTCTTCTCAACCCAATGGCATCATTTCACATATTTAGCAAGGCCCCTCTCAGCCCCTCTGGTCTGGCACACCTAAATTTATAGTCCTTTTGACCTTAAAGTTCAAGTCCTCATAAACCCCGGCGCCAGCCAGACTACCGCTTTCTTTGCCGTTCTGGCCACCTTAAATACTCAAATAAAAATGTCTCATGTGAGAACATATTCTGGTCTCACAAAATCATCAATTTTTATGTAATTTATGTTAAATTCGTGTTATATTTGTATTTTAACGATATTTTCGTCTTGGCAATATTTTGACGAATTAGCCTCTTAGTTTGCCTAATTTATCGCCAAGCGTTACAGAAAATTGAGAGAAGAGCATCCCGTATATATAAATGGCAATTAGGTGTTAAAATACAAAATTATTACCTAAAGTATATTCTCTCGTGAATGTAACGATCTAGATCCACTATAATGATGCTAACAAATTTATTGCATAACAGTACATATGGAAAGTAAACATATCTTACAGCAGTTAATACATGTTTTAACTGTATGCGATTTATTTGAAAAATAAGCAATATTTCGAGATCGGTTTATGCCAGCGTTCAAAAATTTGTGTCAATCGTTTTCTAAGAAGAACTACATAAGAAATTATTCCTTATGTGCGATAATTGAAAGTTTCTAGTTTCTGATAATTTTTTCGAAAAATCATTAGAAAATTTGGAGGTTTTTCAAACATTCGAGTGTGTTAAAAATCAACAAGCTTCCAGTATTCACTGATTGTAATTTTTGTACCCGATTTCGTTCGAAAAGCTCCACTCGTTTTTGAGATATCATCTACACACACACACACACACACACACGCACACACGTACATGCCGAAATAACCTGAAAAGCGAACGATTTGAGTCCAGGGATGCTTGATACGTGCTCTTCCGTCCAAAACCCAAATTCGAGTTTTTGATCCCATCACAATGTTTTCTCTATACATTATACCATGCATATAGGGGAAGTAAAATGGTAAATAAGGGATAGAAATCCTCCAATTCCTAGTTTAAAGTAGTAATTAAGTTAGTTGAAATTTTTGTATATTTAAATTTTATTTATTTATTTACACTTCGAAAACATGGAATACACTTTGAGTTAATATATTAATAGTATTTGTAAAATATACATAAGCATATGTTGAATATTTTTAAATCAATGTTTCATAACCTAAATTTGAAAATTTTAATAAATTTTTGATGTTGAAAAGATTTTTTAAATAAGTAATTTAAAATAATATTCAAGCTTTGTTATTATTTCAACTTCTAAATCAATGTGTTGTCTTTCAGAAAATGTTATATAGGGCAGCAAGCCAATGAACAATTTTATGTGAGTTGTTGCGGGATAAGAACTCGACGGAATATTTTTGGAATTTAATCAGCACATTTCCAATCTGTGGATATTCATTTAATGTTCTCTTAAAGATTTATCTTTCAAGCTGTATGAGTATTTCATTAT
Source organism: Amaurobius ferox (assembly GCA_951213105.1). Classification (NCBI taxonomy): domain Eukaryota; kingdom Metazoa; phylum Arthropoda; class Arachnida; order Araneae; family Amaurobiidae; genus Amaurobius; species Amaurobius ferox. Next base: position 81,600,299 of record OX578142.1, on the reverse strand, counting down.
TTCATACGTTGTATTATTTTAAATGTCAAGACAGTGAACTAACATCCTAAATCGAGACAGTGAACTAACATCCTAAATCGAGACAGTGAACTAACATCCTAAGTCGAGACAGTGAACTAACATACCCATGTTTACGACTTACCCGAATCGCCCTTTAATATATCCCAATTCGAATTTTTAACTCTCCATCACTCCTACAATATCAGGGTAATGTTATTAAATTGCATCGTGGTTTTTTTCCCGCTAGCATTTTTGCGAAAACTGACCCCGCTTTCAACTAATAGACATGCTGTTAATTACGTAAATTCCTCACTTTTAAAAGCAACTCAAGAATGTGAATAATCAACGCTTGGTGATGTACTTACTGTTCTCACACGAGCATGTCTGTTATTTTGGAGCTTTCAGAATATTTGAGCGCTTTTTTACGTATAGTTAGAATAGAATAAAAAATGGTAAATGAGGGACAGAAACCTCCAAGGTCATAGCTCACAATAGTAATTACATCAGCGGACATTATAGCATATTTGAAATTTTATTTACTTTTTTACAAGCCTAAAACATGAAATACAGTTTATTATCAGCATATGTGCCCTCTTATACAGTTTATTATTTAAAATATATCATGCTGGCAGCATATGACTTTCACTATATAATACAATGATTTTTCTTATTTCACAGAGAAATAGTGGTGAATATAATCCGCATCTCTATCTGTTTTGAATTAAGTTAATACAGTCAACCCTACTAAAACACGGTACTCTCATAATGCGGTTTTCATATAACGCGGAGCAAAAGTTGCAACAGTCCTCTCATAACGCGGTATTCATAAAACACGGTTTCCATATAATGCAGTAGTCTTATAACGGGGTATCAATTCCAACTCAATTTTCAATTACAACTCAATTAGCTTAAGCTCTCTCCCTATAGCATGAATTTTTCTATTACATTTTCACGGTTGAAATAAATGAGAAAGTCCCCTGTTTTTTTATCCACGTACATCAACATTTTTCAATTTCAGTTATCAGGAAAATCCCCTGTAAAAAATTATTGCATTCACCTCAAACGCATTGGTAGACGAAAATATGGGTAAAGAATGGGTTGCAAATTTCAATTCAAATGATGTGAATAGGGGACTGGATTTGAATAAACAATTATAAAATTACTTTATTGAAAATGATCCTTCAACAGTGCGAAGTACAAAGTTTAAAAGCGAATTACAAAATTGCTTAGCTCTTTATGGAGAAATTTTGGTAGAGTTACAAAATAAAACTGCATTTGAAACGAAAATGAAGATATGCAATTACAAACAAAAAAAAAAACAAAATTTTCTATTGTAAAATATATTCACTTTTTATATGTAATCATATGCGATAAATTTGTTAACTCTCGTTAATCTAGCATGTTCCATTCACGAGAGAAGATACTTCGGGTACTAGTTTTTATTTCGGCGCTAGTCATTTATCTACTATAAGAATAGCCTATTTTTCGTCCATAACTCTTGGCGAAATTTTAGCGATATATTTGGCGAAATATCGCCAACTTGGCGACTTTTGAAAATGTTGATATTTTGACATAATTCTGGCGAAATTTGTAAAAATTAAAAACTCTCTAAATCAAAGAAAATGACGACTAATTGATGAAAATTCAATATTTGGAAAGCACATAAGAATCGACTATAAAAATAACCCATTTTCCCGTTCGTCCGTATAGCTAGGCGAAAATTTTGTTAGGATATCGCTAACTTGGCGACTTTTTAAAATGTCGCCAAACTGAAGAAAATGTCGCCAAATTTATAAAAATTACGCCAAATCGGAGGTAATGATTTGAAAATTATGAATTCCGTCGCATGACGAGCATACCTTCTAGTATATAAAAATGCTCTTCCCTCCGTTTATCTGTAAGACTTCGCGATACATTTGGCGAACTTGGCGAATAATCTGGCAGGATATCGTGATCTTTGCGATATGTCACCCCGATTGACGAAAATATCTTTCCATTAAAATGACGTCTAATTGATGACTTAACTATTAAAGGACGCTTTCAATATTAATAATTGTTAATTTAGTGTTTTGTGAAATATAAGTTATTTGGGTATTTTGAAATAGTATTATGTGTTGTTATCCAGAAAAGCGCCAAATATACACATCAACGTTGAAAACGCTCTACCGTGGATCTTTTCATAATTTTTTCACTGTGAAAGAAGTAAATTTATTGGACTATATAAGGAAAGTTACATGCTGTCCACATTATTTTTTTTTAATTGAATTAAAGACTTGCAATGCAGGTAGTTATTGAAAACACACTGGAAATTATGGAAGTTACTTCTTTTCGTGACGAAAATATATCAAGGGAATTAATAGATTACGATGTGCACGGTGTCGAAAACCCAAACCACTCCACTCACCCTGAGGTATGAGTAGCTGTTTGAGTGGTCGAGTGTAGTATATTGAAAATGTTTTAAAGTGATATCTATTAAGGATAATGGATAAGATAAGGCGGAATACTAATTATGTATAAACCAGAATGTGCAATTATAAAGGGGACTTTCGAAGACACAGTAAATTTTAAAATGCTTCTATAAAATTAAAATTTTAGTTTTATGCAGGTAGTGCCTCGATTTAACAAAAGTTTTTGCTAGTCCCTTGGCAATCGTTTAATCGAGGTTGCGCTTTATGTAAGACGTTTTATTGGGGGTTAAAAAAATGCCACAATATTGGTTTTCGGAAGAATATTTCCTTGAAACATCAATTTTTTGGGATCTGCTATGGATAGAGCTCAGATGATGGCCAATTCAGTTAGCATTATATTCCGGAGGGGTCGGGTTCACCAAGGATTTTCACGCCCGGTTCATATATTTTACTTTTACTGGAAGCGTATATATCTCAAAGTTGACCGCAGGATGAGTTCAGATGATAACTGATATGGATTTCGCGCATCAAATTCTGGAAGTGTCAGGGAGTGGTTCAATAAGAATTTTCACTTCCAATTTCTTTCCACTTTTGATTCCAAAATTTGACTTAAAAAAATATATTTCTCAGAACTGCCTATGGGTAGAGATAATGACTGATATGGATTCAGAATTAAATGGCAGAGGGTTTAAGAGATTCATGCTACATTTTCATTTCTGGTTCTGTTGATGTCACTTCGGATTCAAAAATTTACATTTTATTGAAACATCTACTTCTCGAAATCTACTATAAACATAGCTCAGATGATGACTGATATGGAGTCAGCATCAAATTCAGGAACGGGTTGGATTTTCACTAAGGATTCCCACTTCCGGTTAAAAAAATGATCCTGAAACTTTATTTCTCAAGATCAGATACAGATAGAGCTGAGATGATGACTGGGATAAATTCAATATTAAATTCGGGAGGAGATTGGATGTTCACTAAAGATTTCCACTTCTGGTTATGTTTTTGATTTTTCACTTAAGGTTGATAAAAATTCCTTGAAACATCTATTTCCAAGTATTAGCTATACATATAGTTCAGATGATGACTGATATGGATTCAGCGTTGAAATTTAGAGAAGTTAGGAATTTCACTATGGATTTCCATTTCTAAACAAATCGTATAACTACTAAATATATATGCAAAAGAGAATTAAAATACTTAATGGCTCCATTAAAAATGAAATGTACAATCCATTTGCCCCATATGAAGGTTTATTCATAAATTTCTTGTTTTTTATTATATCTGACAGTTACATAAAATTTATTCACCCATTGATTCATTTATTTTCATTATTTATTTTCACGTTATTACCACGGAGATCTACAACTTCAAAAAGTTTATTCTTTTAAGTCATACATTTTCAATAAATTACAATCCTTTTAAAATTTCAATGTAAATATTTAATGAGTATAAGGTTTATTTCCAATAAAATGCATAATAAAATATTGCACTGAAAATTTATTCCAGATCAATACGCAGGAATGTTTAATTTTTGTAAATGTATTTTGTATTTTTAATGTATTTTGAAAATACATGTATTTTGTATTTGGAATTTTTTAATTTGAAAAGTATTTTGTATTTTGTCTTTTATGCCTTAACACCTATGCATTTTGTATTTTGTATCGAAAATACATTTTCAGTGTATATTGCCCAACTCTGGAATTAGATCAGTTGTGATACATCACAGATCCACCCTCGAGGATCATCCGCATGTATTTTTTTAAATTTAGTGTTAAATTTCATATAAATTTTTCATGTCACAATTGTATTTGACCACGATATTGAAAAATTTAAAGGTACAAGACATTTTTTTTTAATATACGAAGTCAAAATCTTTTCCTCGGTATGTTCTTCATCTTTCATGTTATTGCTTTTTAGAAATACCATGCAAAAGTGAAACTGGAACTCCATCAAAATATTTTCATGAGAGAAAGGTGCAAGAAAGAAATGTGCAATAATGTTAAACACTGAAGAAAAGAAAAGGTCATAAAAAGAAACATTGGTCAAGTAACTTGGGAAAGCGAAGAAAGGCAGCTAAAGAAAAAGGTTAAATTTTGAATCGGATAGTCATAGTTCTGGACTTGATGGTGACTCTGGTTTTATATCTACTGAAAGGATAGCAAAACGGAATACTGGTAAAAAGAGGAAATAAAAGAAAAGTGGAGATGGGTCATCACAAACCTTGGATATGTACACATGCAAGGAATGTGAAGAATGTTATAATAACACAATAAAATATTGCGGTTGGTTACGTTGTGTGATATGGAAATGATGGCTCCATGGAAACTGTATAATTTTCAATGAGTTTTGTATTGAGTGTGGGAAAAAGAAGCTTTCTATAGAACAAAAAAGTAGCTGACGCTGCCGCCGTAGCTGTTTGACAAATTTCTAGTTTCTCGAGATTCTTTGCTTCGTACCGCAAAAACTATTGCATATAAAAATATGAAGTTTGGTTCACTTGTAGAAAAATTTTAGGGAAATACGCTGAAATGAACAGTTTTTTTATATATATTGTAGTTCAAACAATATTAAATGTCAAAATCCATGACAAAATGTTTGAGCTGCTAGTTCGCGTCCTGGTTAGACTAACAATAGCAAGAGCACGAATTTTTGCAGGCAGGTACCTATATGGGTGAATTTTTCCAGGATGAATCCCCTTTTTAACACTTTACAACAAAGTTGAAAAGTGTTTATGAGTTTGTTCATTCTGTCTGTCTGTCTGTCTGTCTGTCTGTCTGTCTGTCCGTTAGCACGATAACTGCCGTAAAAATGAGTTTATCAAAATGAAATTTTAGTATGTTGTTCAGACGGTCTGTAGGACCTATGGGAATATAAATAAATAATATCACCCAATTAGTTTTTTATTGAACCCGGGTTGAAAAAATGAAATACATTGAACCCTATGGGACCTAATTTTTCAAACATTTTTTAAGTAAATTTAAAATTCACGAATTGCTTCGAAATTTTTAGGAAATATTCACATTATCCCATAGAATATATAAAAAAAAATTCAGTAAAATATGTTAAGTAGTTTTTTAATTAAAAAAAATTATTTAATATAGGGAAAAAAACAAATTCAATTAAATTCTGACTTTGGGATATCTTCCAGAAAGAAAAGAGAGAGATATTATATAATAAATATCTCTCCATTTGTTTAAACGTTTTGCATATGGGAGTGGCTTCATATTTTAAAATAAATTTGGTAGATAACAATTTTTCATTTTTTTTAAATTTTATATAACTCTTCATGATAAATTTAATTGATGGCATTTTAAACGCACTTTCCTACGTCCTAGAGAGTTAAAATTTGGTACACAGCTTAAATTTGTTGAACATTTTATTCGACAAAAATTTGATGGATCTTTAAATATAGATCATACATTTTTTTCGAAATGGCCTGTAAATAATCCCCGTTCACTTTTATAAATCATTGGTGTAATATTGTTAAAAATTCTGATGTGGACAGCACATGTCTTTCCCTGCAGACTCATATTCGTTCTCTTTATTTATTCAATGATAATTTGAGTTTATCTGCACAACATAAGTATTTTAAATGACATTGAATTTACACGTTAAACTTATATTTGGTTCTCATTTGATAGCTAGACTTATTGTCAAAGGTGGCGTAGCGAAAACGCGAAAAAACTAGAATATCTCAAGAACGGCTAGTCCTAGAGTAATGGGGTTAGTCTTATTCTTTTTGTTGTCAAAAATCACATATAAAATAGGAATTTAATTGATATAATTGAGCACACGTAGTCTTTTATTTTTATATATAACGATTTTTGCTGGCCATTTCGCAAAAATAGCCCATTCCTTTTTCCCGAATCGTAGTAGAATAACCTACAAATGATTTATATACAAAATTTTGTTAAATTTGGTATATAAATCACTTGTAGGTTATTGAAATATTATACTCCAAATTTTGTTAAATTTGGTTCATTAGTTTTTAGCTAGAGTGGATAAAGGCAATTTCTGCGGCCATTTCGCAAAGAAGGCAGATTCTTTTATTACGAATCGTACTATAATCTAATGAACATCAGGATTTCCCACAAAAAACATACCTACCAAATTGTATGAAATTCAGTTTTTCAATTAGAGTGGATGTAATATCCACACAGACACACAGAAACATACACAGATACACCCTTACACACACAGACGTCTTCCTAAAAGTAGTTTTTTCGTGTTCTAGAAGTCCCAAAACGTGTAGATACTTTGAAAATTCGAGTTCCGATCTTCGGCACGATTCCAATACTTTGAGTACATACACATACACATATATATTATCTGTGTATTATCTGTGTATCTAAATTCCGTGCCTATGCAATTACAATAGTTGTGATTTTAAATGATCCCTAAACTTTTATTATTTCTTCAAGGAAGCCTAATTTTAACATATGCAGAATGCAAATATCTCAAGCGATTGTAAGATGAATTACATAAGAATTGCTGAATTTTTTTCACACAAAATTATTTAGCTCTGGAGTCTGGAATACAAGTTATATGAATGAAATATTCATTGATTTTGCATAAAGAATCAGATGATTTATATTTCGATACAGTTTTAAATATTTAAGTATAATAAATTACTGTAGTACTGTGATAATGTAAAATATATTACCACTGAATGAATCACATTTTAGAAATTTTTAAATGAAATTACATTTCAGTTGGAAAGTGTTTCATAATCAATGCTTATGCATGATTGATCTTTCTTGTTTAAATTTTGATGTAGTTTTTGAGATATTTTATTTTTATGCACTTATGAAATAAACTTTTTTTTTGTATCAGCACGTCTAGTGATTTCTCTGTCTCGTACCGTAAAAACTATAACATATACAAGTATTAAATTTAGTACATTTATAAAGAAATAATAGGGTAACACGGTGAAATAAACCATTTAACGATTTAAACTTTTGTTTGGCATGAAATAGCTAGCGAACGAGCTCATGATCAAGGAATTCAGTTTTGGGATTCCCTTGGCCAAGAAAAATACTTCTTTTCCCTCCTGCAGAAAATAGGCAGAGATAGAAAAGAGATTTTTGAAAGTAGAATTTTTAGGTTAGATAGATATGAAGCGAGTTGCGATGCGTTCTCTGCGAACGCAGTGATTTGGGAGCGAAGTCTCCCGAAGGGGGTTGGGCGAGCGAAGCGAGCAGGGGCAGAACCCCCTAGATATTTGAGAAATATATAAAACAGTCATAATTATGTTATCAAGTCCATTTTCATTCTACTCTGGTCATTAATATCATTATTTTGTCTATGTAGGTTGTATTCTTAAAGTGAGTTTAAAATAAAAAAATCTGATGTGGGCAGCACATGACTTTCCCTGCAGACTTGTATCCGCTTTCTCTTTATTTTAATTAAATTTCATTCACTTTTAATTCACTTTTTGTTCTCATTTATTAAGTGGAGTTATTTTCAACGGTGGACTAGAGAAAATAATTAAAAACTAAAATATCTCGAGAACGGCTAGTCCTAGTGTAATGGGGTTGGTCTTATTCTTTTCGTCGTTAAAAAATACGTATTAAACGAGCATTCATTGGATATATTTGAGTATATCTAGTTCTTTAGCTCAGATTTTGACGATTTTTGCGGGCCATTTTGCAAAAAAAGGCAGATTATTTTTTTCCGAATCGTACCAAAATCTAATCAGCACCAGAGTAATCCAAAAGTGATTTATCTACCGAATTTTATGAAATTCGGTCCATTAGATTTTTGGTTAGAGTGGATACAACCTGTTGCGGGCCATTTCGCAAAAATAGGCGGGTTCTTTTATTCCGAATCGTAACCAAAACTAATCAGCTCCAGACTCGCCCACAAGTGACAATCGACGCCGATGTCACTTGTGGGCGACACCTACCACATTTTGTGAAATTCGGTCCATTAGTTTTTTAGTTACAGTGGATACAAAATCTGCACAGACAGACAGACAGACAGACACACAGACAGACACACAGACACACACACAGACGTCACGCAAAAAATGGTTTTTTCGTATTCTAGAGGTCTCGAAACGTGTAGATCCGTCGAAAACTCGAGTTGCGATTTTCGGTATGATTCCAATACTTTCCCTATACATTACCATGCATTGCAGGGAAAGTAAAAGAAAGAACATTTTTAGAATTTAGTCAATTTTCACTTTCCCTGCATTACATGGTAATGTATAGGGAAAGTCTTGGAATCATGCCGAAAATTGCAACTCGAGTTTTCGACGGATCTACACGTTTCGAGACCTCTAGAATACGAAAAAACTATTTTTAGCGTGACGTCTGTGTGTGTGTCTGTGTGTCTGTGTAACTGTGTGTCTGTGTGTCTGTCTGTGCAGATTTTGTATCCACTCTAACTAAAAAACTAATGGACCGAATTTCATAAAATTTGGTTGGTAGATCACTTGTGGGCGAGTCTGGTGCTGATCAATTTTGGGTACGATCCGGGATAAAAGAATCCGCGTTTTTTTTGCGAAATGGCCCGCAAAAGTTTGTATCCACTCTAGCGGAAACACTAATGGACCGAATTTCACAAAATTCGGTAGATAAGTTACCTGTGGGACAATCTGGTGCTGATTAGATTTTGGTATGATTCGAAAAAGAATTACCTGCCTTTTTCTGAAAAATGGCCCGCAAAAATCGCAAAAATCTAAAATAAAACACTACGTATGCTCAAATATATCCATTAAATACTTGTTTAATACGTAACTTTTGACGAAGAAAAGAATAAAACCAATCCCATTGCACTAGGACTAACCGTTCTCGAGATATTTGAGATATTTTAGTTTTTCGTATTTTCCCTACGCCACCTTTGAAAAGAAGTCCAGTTATCAAATGAGAACGAAAATTAAATTAAAAGTGAATTAAATGTAATTAAACTAAAGAGAACGTGAATATAAGTCTGCAGGGAAAGTCATGTGCTGCCCACATCAGATTTTTTATATTTAATATAATTGAAATTTCAGTGCTTCTATCATTTTATATTTAAATATACATATTTCTTGAAGAAACATATTTGGTACGTCCATTTAAATAAATTTATGTTAAACGGTAAGTCTCTTCTATGGTGCTACGTAACACCCGACCCATTATTGACAGATGCCGCAGTGAAGGAGTTTAAAAATAAATTATTTCTGTTTATGGAGTATTTCATAATTTATTTTATCCTAATATGCCTTATTATAACTACATAAGTTTCTTGTTTGCGCATCACTGGTCTCAGAATATTGATTTTTAAAAATGTGCGACATCCGGGAATAACCCTATCTAGAAAAACTTTACGTCACCATGCAGGGGTTTATTTTTTGTCTAACTAGTCACCATCGGCGTCGATTCCACAATGCTGATGATCTCAACCAGAATACTTAAAAGATGCTTCAAAAATTGAGTTCTGCAAATCCTTTCAATAGCGTTATAATTATTTGTAAAAGCATGCATTTCCGTGATCAAAAATTATCTAAAAATAAAATGCATGACGATACCTCAGCATTTTCCATATTATTTTCCTAACTAATCACCACCTAAGGCGATTTCGTAACGCTAATAATCTGAACTGGAATGCGACAAAGGAATTGAAAGAGGCTTTCAAGATAAAATTCCAAAAATATTTCCAATAGCAATTTGGTTATAAGTAAAATATGTATCTTTCCAAGTGAACTATTATTAAATAAATGTGGTGTTAATAGTGATATTATTTAGGTTATCATAAAATAATTGAAAGAGTAATCTTCGGAAAATTGTATAAATTTAATTAATAATTTAAATTGACGCTGTTATATTAAAATTAAGACAACGCAATTTAAATAGAAACAATTTAGAATAATAAACGTAATAAAAATATTTATTATTAATATACAAAACAGATAATAGCTGCAATATATAAATTTCTCAGTTTTTACCCTAACAAAAGTTGTAAAGAAAATATATTATTGGAGCAAATACTAATCATAAATTAAAAAATTGAAATAATTCTTAATATGTTATTAATTTACGTTATATATTTGTGTGGAATATTTACAAATTTTATTTCTTTTGATACTACTATTTTCATGTTTTTATTTAACCATATTATTTTTATTATATAATAATATACTGATATATTTTTTATTTTGCACAGCATGGATCGAAAAACTGGAGAAAAGAGCCTCTGCAAGTTTGAGTGTTTCCAATAAGATTTGTAATGCTTCAACATTACCAGGCAACTGGAGTTGCACAAGTACATATTTTCCAGATTTAATTTTAACTTCGTTTTCAAGCTGTGTGTACATTTTTTTTATTAGTCATATTGGTCGCATTTTGGGATTTATTACTTGCATTATATTTATTTTAGCTTATTTGACCATTATCATTGACATTATTATTGGTATCATGGTGCTTTATATTTTGCATATCATTGTCATCATCATTATCGACTGTTTAGAACTCGTATCAATTATTTTAGCCTCATTTTCTCCTTTAACAGTTCAGATTTAGTTGCCTCGTACATAACTTTGTGGTTACTATTTATATGCAGTTACGCATTACACGAGTTATTTTTTTTTCTTCAATTAATTTCTCATATTGCTCAGCATCATTGTCGATATAATTTTCACGTATATCACTATTTACAACCTCCATATTACTGTGAGACGTAGATTTATTTGTACTTAATTCATTATTATTGATAATGCTATTTTCTCTTAATACAAAACTTTTACTGGTTAAATTAACATTATACTAAATTTTATCTTCATTTGCACTGCTATTAAGACTTTTGCGATTACTATTTTTTCTCTGAAATTATTTTATTGTTTGGTGTTTTGGAATTTCAGGTTCAAGGTCGATTTGTACGCTTTTGCTTGCAAAAGATCATGGTGCTTTATATTTTGGTGCTTTATCATGGTGCTTTATCATGGTGCTTTGGTGGTATCATGGTGCTTTATATTTTGCATATCATTGTCATCATCATTATCGACTGTCTGGTGCCTTATTTGGTGCTTTATCATGGTGCTTTGGTGGTATCATGGTGCTTTATATTTTGCATATCATTGTCATCATCATTATCGACTGTTTAGAACTCGTATCAATTATTTTAGTCTCATTTTCCCCATTTTCTCTTTTAACAGTTCAGATTTAGTTGCCTCGTACATAACTTTGTGGTTACTATCTATAAGCAGTTACGCATTACACAAGTAATTTTTTTTTCTTCAATTAATTTCTCATATTGCTCAGCATCATTGTAGTTATAATTTTCACGTATATCACTATTTACAACCTCCATATTACTGTGAGACGTAGATTTATTTGTACTTAATTCATTATTATTGATAATGATATTTTCTCTTAATACAAAACTTTTACTGGTTAAATTAGCATTATACTAAATTTTATCTTCATTTGCACTGCTTTTAAGACTTTTGCGATTACTATTTTTTCTCTGAAATTATTTTATTGTTTGGTGTTTTGGAATTTCAGGTTCAAGGTCGGTTTGTACGCTTTTGCTTGCAAAAGAAAAGAAAGTTATACAAAATTAAGGTGTATGCAAAGTAAGGATACATTCAAATTTGCATGCGAATTAAGAGTGTTCAAATTATCCATTTGAACATCCTTATTTTGCATGTTATTTTTATAATCAATATTCTCATCTTAATCCTGTATTTTGTTAGTATGCATGATTGTACTATTTAAGTAATTTTCATTCTGTTCAAAATCTTCATTTCAGTGCAGTTTCTTTTCTTTGGCGTTTAAATTTTTTTTCTGTTTCGTCTATTTTTATTATTTTCATTTTAATAATAAAATATTATTAAATAAAAAGTCATTGCCTAGTAATACTTTGTAGTTTTTATTAAAATATTGGTTGGTTATGAAAACTGTGTCATTACATGAGATATTACCTATATTGAAATTTAGTTTAATACAATTAGAAAACAGAATTTTTTTATTTGTAAATTTTTATAACATCACTCTTCTTGTAATGCACTTAAACTTTACTTCTAATAAATTTTAGTTTGTCAAAAACCTGTTCATCAAGTAGAGTCACCATGCTGTCTGCCACTGTCGAGCATGGTAGCCGTCGACCAATTTGGAAATTGACTTTAACAAAAGGCAACAAGGTACTTTCATGCATGTTTTCAATTCCATTTTCCATTTGATTATTACATTTAGTTTTGGGCGATTTTTGATCAACTTTTCTATAATAATTTTGATTTATTCTCCGAACATTACACATATTAGTTTGGGGTAAGTCAGATGTAAGTATTGGGACTCTGTTTCCTTTTTTTACTTGTCTGTTTGTTTCCTTTTTTGACTTCCCTGTTTTTAACACTTTACAACATAGTTGAAAAGGGTTTATGACTGAAAGGAAAGTGTTCATGATGTACTTATTTGATAGCATTTTTAATGCACTTTCCTACGTCCTACAGAGTTAAAATTTGGTACACAGCTTAAATTTGTAGAACATTTTATTCTACAAAAATTTCGTGGATCTTTAAATATAGATCCTACATTTTTTTTCGAAATGGCCTCCAAATAATCCCCGGTCACTTCTATAAATCATTGTTGGAATGTTGTTAAAAATTCTGATGTGGGCAGCACATGTCTTTCCTTACAGAATCATATTTTTTTAAAATTCATAAAATTTTAGGTAATATTCAAATTGTTCCATAAAATATATAAAAAAAAATTCAGCGAAATATATTTAGCAGTTTTTTAAATAAAAATTAAAATAATAATTACACTTCTTATATGAAACGATCACGTGACCATGATATGAAACGATCACATGACCCACTTCAAAATGATATATGGCATCCATCTTGTTTCAAAATCGTGATTTTTCAAGTTCTTTTTAATTCATATTGAGTGTTGTATCCGTCCTAAAACTACTTCATTTTTGCTTAAATTCTATCCATCTACGTACTGAAACAACGCAAATAAAACATATTTGAGTTTAAATGATTATCCAAATTTGATTATTTCTACAACGAAGCCTATTTTTAACACTTTACAACAAAGTTGAAAAGTGTTTATGACTTTGTCCATTCTGTCTGTCTGTCTGTCTGTCTGTTAGCACGATAACTGCCGTGACTTTATCAAAATGAAATTTTAGTATGTTGTTCAGACGGTCTATAGGACCTATGGGAATATAAATAAATAATATCACCCAATTAGTTTTTTATTGAACCCGTGTTGAAAAAATGAAATACATTGAACCCTATGGGACCAAATTTTTCAAACATTTTTTAAGCAAATTTAAAATTCACAAATTGCTTCGAAATTTTTAGGAAATATTCACATTATCCCATAAAATATATAAAAAAAATTCAGTAAAATATATTAAGTAGTTTTTTAATTAAAAATTATTTAATATAGGGAAAAAACAAATTCAATTAAATTCTGACTTTTGGAATATCCTCCAGAAAGAAAAAAGAGATATATTATATAATAAATATTTTTCCAAGAGTTTAATCATTTTGTATATGAGAGAGGCTACACATTTTAAAATAAATTTGGTAGATAACATTTTTCAAAATTTTTATAATTTTATATAACTCTTCATGACATACTTATTTTATGGCATTTTTAATGCACTTTCCTACGTCAGAAAGTTAAAATTTGGTACACAGCTTAAATTTGTAGAACATTTTATTCTACAAAAGTTTAGTGGATCTTTAAATATAGATCCTACATTTTTTTTCGAAATGGCCTGCAAATAATCCCCGGTCACTTCTATAAATCATTGTTGCAATGTTGTTAAAAATTCTGATGTGGGCAGCACATGTCTTTCCTTACAGACTCATATTCACGTTCTCTTTATTTCTTCAATAATAATTTCAGTTTATCTGCACAAAATAACAGCCATAAGTATTTTAAATGACATTGAATTTGCACGTTAAACTTAAATTTGTTTCTCATTTGATAGCTGGACTTATTGTCAAAGGTGGCGTAGCGAAAACGCGAAAAAACTAAAAAATCTCAAGAACGGCTAGTCCTAGAGTAATGGGGTTAGTCTTATTCTTTTTGTTGTCAAAAATCACGTATAAGATAGGAATTTAATTGATATAATTGAGCACACGTAGTCTTTTATTTTTATATTTAACGATTTTTGCGGGCCATTTCGCAAAAACAGCCCGTTCCTTTTTCCCGAATCGTACTAAAATAACCTACAAGTGATTTATATACCAAATTTTGTTAAATTTGGCATATAAATCACTTGTAGGTTATTGAAATATTATACACTAAATTTTGTTAAATTTGTTCCATTAGTTTTTAGCTAGAGTGGATAAAGACAATTTCTGCCGGCCATTTCGCAAAGAAGGCAGATTCTTTTATTACGAATCGTATTATAAACTAATGAACATCAGGGTTTCCCACAAAAAACTTACCTACCAAATTTTATGAAATTCGGTCCATTAGTTTTTCAGTTAGAGTGGATGCAATATCCTCACAGACACACAGAAAAACACACAGATACACCGTTACACACACAGACGTCTTCCTAAAAATAGTTTTTTCGTGTTCTAGAAGTCCCAAAACGTGTAGATCCTTCGAAAATTCGAGTTCCGATATTCGGCACGATTCCAATAATTTGAATACATACACACACACACACACACACACATATATTATCTGTATATCTGTGTATTATCTGTGTATCTAAATTCCGTGCCTACGCAATTATAATAGTTGTGATTTTAAATGATCCCTAAACTTTTATTATTTCTTCAACGAAGCCTAATTTTAACTTATGCAGAATGCAAATATCTCAAGCGATTGTGAGGTGAGTTACATAAGAATTGCTGAATTTTTTTCACACAAAATTATTTAGCTCTGGAGTCTGGAATACAAGTTATGAGAATGAAATATTCATTGATTTTGCATAGAGAATCACATGATATATATTGCGATACAGTTTTAAATATTTAAGTATAATAAATTACTGTAGTACTGTGACAATGAAAAATATATCACCACAGAATGTGTCACATTTTTGAGAAATTTTAAATGAAATTGCATTTCAGTTGAAAAGTGTTTCAAAATCAATGCTTAAGCATGATTGATCTTTCTTGTTAACAGTTTACAACAAAGTTGAAAAGTGTTTATGACTTTGTTCATTCTGTCTGTCTGTCTGTCTGTCTGTCTGTCTGTCCGTTATTAACACTTTACAACAAAGTTGAAAAGTGTTTATGACTTTGTTCATTCTGTGTGTCTGTCTGTCTGTCTGTCCGTTAGCACGATAACTGCCGTAAAAATGACTTAATCAAAAATAAATTTTAGTATGTTGTTCAGACGGTCTGTAGGACCTATGGGAATATAAATGAATAATATCATACAATTAATTTTGGATTGAACCCGGGTTGAAAAAATGAAATACATTGAGCCCTATGGGACCTAATTTTTCTAACATTTTTTAAGCGGATTTAAAATTCACAAATTGCTTCGAAAATTTTAGGTAATAGTGAAATTGTTCCATAAAATATATAAAAAGAATTCAGCTAAATATATTCAGTAGTTTTTTAAATAAAAATTAAAATAATAATTACACATCTTATTTGAAAGGATCACGTGACCATGATATGAAACGATCTCATGACCCACTTCAAAATGATATATGGCATACACCTTGTGTCAAAATCGTGATTTTTAAAGTTCTTTTTAATTCATATTGAGTGTTGTATCCGTCCTAAAACTACTTTATTTTTGCCTAAATTCTGTGCATCTACATACTGAAACAACGCAATGACAATATATTTCAATTTAAATGCTCTTCCAAATTTGATTATTTCTACTATTAAGCCTATTTTTAACACTTTACAACAAAGTTGAAAAGTGTTTATGACTTTGTTCATTCTGTCTGTCTGTCTGTCTGTCTGTCTGTCTGTCTGTTAGCACGATAACTGCCGTAAAAATGGCTTAATCAAAATGAAATTTTAGTATGTTGTTCAGACGGTCTATAGGACCTATGGGAATATAAATGAATAATATCACCCAATTAGTTTTGGATTGAACCCGGGTTGAAAAAATGGAATACATTGAGCCCTATGGGACCTAATTTTTCAAGCATTTTTTAAGCGGATTTAAAATTCACAAATTGCTTCGAAAATTTTAGGCAATATTCAAATTGTTCCATAAAATATATAAAAAAAATTCAGCGAAATATATTCAGTTGTTTTTTAAATAAAAATTAAAATAATAATAACACCTCTTATATTAAGCGATCACGTGTCCATGATATGAAACGATCACATGACCCACTTCAAAATGATATATGGCATCCATCTTGTGTCAAAATCGTGATTTTTAAAGTTCTTTTTAATTCATATTGAGTGTTGTATCCGTCCTAAAATTACTTTATTTTTGCTTAAATTCTGTGCATCTACATACTGAAACAACGGAATGACAATATATTTCAGTTTAAATGCTCTTCCAAATTTGATTATTTCTACTATTAAGCCTATTTTTCACCTATGTAAAATGTAAACAGCAAAATATGTAGAATGAGTTGTATTAGAATCGCTGTAATTCTTTAACACAAAATCATTTAGTCCATGGAGTCTGCTTAGCTGATATGAATGAAATATTCATTGATTTTAGAAAGAGAAGGACGATATTTTTCGATGAAGTTTTACGCATAGAGTTTACTTACTTGCAGCTCAATGGTCTTAATTTTTAAATAAAATAAATTGTTATAGTATTGTGATGAATGACATGAATGGGGGAATTATTTATGAATGAAATGTTGCTTTTATAGAGAGAGCCAGGCGTGTTATTTTTTATGACGTCATTTGAATGGATTTCAGTTGTTTTCGATGAAGTTTTCAAATATAATAAATTATCGTAGTATTATGATAATTCTAAAATTATTACCGAGGAATGTATAACATTTAAGAGATGTTTAAACCAGGCAATTTATACTTTAATGCCGTCATTTGAATGAAGTTAATTTTTTTCGATGAAGGTTTAAGGTTTCAAATATAATAAATTAATGTAGTATTGTGATAAGTTTTAAAATATTACCGAGGAATGTATTTCATTTTAG
Source organism: Amaurobius ferox (assembly GCA_951213105.1). Classification (NCBI taxonomy): domain Eukaryota; kingdom Metazoa; phylum Arthropoda; class Arachnida; order Araneae; family Amaurobiidae; genus Amaurobius; species Amaurobius ferox. The sequence goes on along the minus strand of OX578142.1, from coordinate 81,582,834 downwards.
ACATGTTTAAATAAAATTGCATTGAAGTTGGAAAGTGTTTCATAATCAATGCTTTAAGCATGATTGATCTTTCTTGTTCACCTATGTAAAATGTAAACAGCAAAATATGTAGAATGAGTTGTTTTAGAATCGCTGTAATTCTTTAACACAAAATCATTTAGTCCATGGAGTCTGCTTAGCTGATATGAATGAAATATTCATTGATTTTAGAAAGAGAAGGACGATATTTTTCGATGAAGTTACGCATTGAGTTTACTTACTTGTAGCTCAATGGTCTTAATTTTTAAATAAAATAAATTATTATAGTATTGTGATGAATGACATGAATGGGGGAATTATTTATGAATGAAATGTTGCTTTTATAGAGAGAGCCAGGCGTGTTATTTCTTTATGACGTCATTTGAATGAATTTCAGTTGTTTTCGATGAAGTTTTCAAATATAATGAATTATCGTAGTATTATGACAATTCTAAAATTATTACCGAGGAATGTATCACATTTTAGAGATGTTTAAACCAGGCAATTTATACTTTAATGCCGTTATTTGAATGAAGTTAATTTTTTTCGTTGAAGGTTTAAGGTGTGAAATATAATAAATTAATGTGTGATAAGTTTTAAAATATTACCGAGGAATGTATTGCATTTTAGACATGTTTAAATAAAATTGCATTGAAGTTGGAAAGTGTTTCATAATCAATGCTTTAAGCATGATTGATCTTTCTTGTTTTATTTTGACTTCTCTGTTTTTAATACTTTACAACAAAGTTGAAAAGTGTTTATGACTTTGTTCATTCTGTCTGTCTGTCCGTTAGCACGATAACTGCCGTAAAAATGACTTAATCAAAAAGAAATTTTAGTATGTTGTTCAGACGGTCTGTGGGACCTATGGGAATATAAATGAATAATATCATACAATTAATTTTGGATTGAACAAGGGTTGAAAAAATGAAATACATTGAGCCCTATGGGACCTAATTTTTCTAACATTTTTTAAGCGGATTTAAAATTCACAAATTGCTTCGAAAATTTTAGGTAATAGTAAAATTGTTCCATAAAATATATAAAAAAAATTCAGCTAAATATATTCAGTAGTTTTTTAAATAAAAATTAAAATAATAATTACACATCTTATTTGAAACGATCACGTGACCATGATATGAAACGATCTCATGACCCACTTCAAAATGATATATGGCATCCATCTTGTTTCAAATTCGTGAGTTTTTAACACTTTACAACAAAGTTGAAAAGTGTTTATGACTTTGTTCATTCTGTCTGTCTGTCTGTCTGTCTGTCTGTCTGTCTGTCTGTCTGTCTGTCTGACTGTCTGTCTGTCTGTCCGTTAGCACGATAACTGCCGTAAAAATGACTTAATCAAAATGAAATTTTAGTATGTTGCTCAGACGGTCTGTAGGACCTATGGGAATATAAATGAATAATATCACACAATTAGTTTTGGATTGAACCCGGGTTGAAAAAATGAAATACATTGAGCCCTATGGGACCTAATTTTTCTAACATTTTTTAAGCGGATTTAAAATTCACAAATTGCTTCGAAAATTTTAGGTAATAGTAAAATTGTTCCATAAAATATATAAAAAAAAATTCAGGTAAATATATTCAGTAGTTTTTTAAATAAAAATTAAAATAATAATTACACATCTTATATGAAACGATCACGTGACCATGATATTAAACGATCACATGACCCACTTCAAAATGGGATATGGCATCCATCTTGTTTCAAATTCGTGATTTTTTAAAGTTCTTTTTAATTCATATTGAGTGTTGTATCCATCCTAAAACTACTTTATTTCTGCTTAAATTCTGTGCATCTACATACTAAAACAACACAATGACAATATATTTGAGTTTAAATTCTCATTCAAATTTGATTATTTCTACAATTAAGCCTATTTTTCACCTATGTAAAATGTAAACAGCAAAATATGTAGAATGAGTTGTATTAGAATTACTGTATTTCTTTAACACAAAATAATTCAGTCCATGGAGTCTGCATGGCTGATATGAATGAAATATTAATTGATTTTATAAACAGAAGGACGATATTTTTCGATGAAGTTTTAAGCATAAAGTTTATGAATTTTAGCTCCATGGTCTTAATTTTTAAATAAAATAAATTATTATAGTATTGTGATGAATGAAATGGAGAAAGTTATGAATGAAATCCTGCTTTTATAGAGAGATCCAGGCGTGTTATTTTTTCTATGACGTCATTTGAATTAATTTCAGTTGTTTTCGATGAAGTTTTCAAATATAATAAATTATCGTAGTATTATGATAGATTTAAAAATATTACCGTGGAATGTATTGCATTTTAGAGATATTTAAACCACGCAATTTATATTTCAATGCCGTCTTTTGAATGAAGTTCATTTTTTTCAATGAAGGTTTAAGTTTTCAAATATAATAAATCAATGTAGTATCGTGATAAGTTTTAAAATATTACCGAGGAATGTATTGCATTTTCGACTTTTTTAAATAAAATTGCATTGAAGTTGGAAAGTGTTTCATAATCAATGCTTTAAGCATGATTGATCTTTCTTGTTTTTAGTTTAATAAGACACTGAATTTGTTTCTGTGTAAATACTTTACTTTATATATGTTCGACTTCTTCTTTTACTTCACAATGGAATCTGCTTTTATTTTTCTGCAATATCTTCTTTGCTTGCCAATATTTGTGTTCTAATTCTTTGTTTTTAACACTTTACAACAAAGTTGAAAAGTGTTTATGACTTTGTTCATTCTGTCTGTCTGTCTGTTTGTCTGTCTGTCTGTCCGTTAGCACGAAAACTGCCGTTAAAATGACTTAATCAAAATGAAATTTTAGTATGTCGTTCAGACGGTCTATAGGACCTATGGGAATATAAATGAATAATATCACCCAATTAGTTTTGGATTGAACCCGGGTTGAAAAAATGGAATACATTGAGCCCTATGGGACCTAATTTTTCAAGCATTTTTTAAGCGAATTTAAAATTCACAAATTGCTTCGAAAATTTTAGGCAATATTCAAATTGTTCCATAAAATATATAAAAAAAATTCAGCGAAATATATTCAGTTGTTTTATAAATAAAAATTAAAATAATAATAACACCTCTTATATTAAGCGATCACGTGTCCATGATATGAAACGATCACATGACCCACTTCAAAATGATATATGGCATCCATCTTGTGTCAAAATCGTGATTTTTAAAGTTCTTTTTAATTCATATTGAGTGTTGTATCCGTCCTAAAATTACTTTATTTTTGCTTAAATTCTGTGCATCTACATACTGAAACAACGGAATGACAATATATTTCAGTTTAAATGCTCTTCCAAATTTGATTATTTCTACTATTAAGCCTATTTTTCACCTATGTAAAATGTAAACAGCAAAATATGTAGAATGAGTTGTATTAGAATCGCTGTAATTCTTTAACACAAAATCATTTAGTCCATGGAGTCTGCTTAGCTGATATGAATGAAATATTCATTGATTTTAGAAAGAGAAGGACGATATTTTTCGATGAAGTTTTACGCATTGAGTTTAGTTACTTGCAGCTCAATGGTCTTAATTTTTAAATAAAATAAATTGTTATAGTATTGTGATGAATGACATGAATGGGGGAATTATTTATGAATGAAATGTTGCTTTTATAGAGAGAGCCAGGCGTGTTATTTTTTATGACGTCATTTGAATGAATTTCAGTTGTTTTCGATGATGTTTTCAAATATAATAAATTATCGTAGTATTATGATAATTCTAAAATTATTACCGAGGAATGTATAACATTTAAGAGATGTTTAAACCAGGCAATTTATACTTTAATGCCGTCATTTGAATGAAGTTAATTTTTTTCGATGAAGGTTTAAGGTTTCAAATATAATAAATTAATGTAGTATTGTGATAAGTTTTAAAATATTACCGAGGAATGTATTGCATTTTAGACATGTTTAAATAACATTGCATTGAAGTTGGAAAGTGTTTCATAATCAATGCTTTAAGCATGATTGATCTTTCTTGTTCACCTATGTAAAATGTAAACAGCAAAATATGTAGAATGAGTTGTTTTAGAATCGCTGTAATTCTTTAACACAAAATCATTTAGTCCATGGAGTCTGCTTAGCTGATATGAATGAAATATTCATTGATTTTAGAAAGAGAAGGACGATATTTTTCGATGAAGTTACGCATTGAGTTTACTTACTTGTAGCTCAATGGTCTTAATTTTTAAATAAAATAAATTATTATAGTATTGTGATGAATGACATGAATGGGGGAATTATTTATGAATGAAATGTTGCTTTTATAGAGAGAGCCAGGCGTGTTATTTCTTTATGACGTCATTTGAATGAATTTCAGTTGTTTTCGATGAAGTTTTCAAATATAATGAATTATCGTAGTATTATGACAATTCTAAAATTATTACCGAGGAATGTATCACATTTTAGAGATGTTTAAACCAGGCAATTTATACTTTAATGCCGTTATTTGAATGAAGTTAATTTTTTTCGTTGAAGGTTTAAGGTGTGAAATATAATAAATTAATGTGTGATAAGTTTTAAAATATTACCGAGGAATGTATTGCATTTTAGACATGTTTAAATAAAATTGCATTGAAGTTGGAAAGTGTTTCATAATCAATGCTTTAAGCATGATTGATCTTTCTTGTTTTATTTTGACTTCTCTGTTTTTAATACTTTACAACAAAGTTGAAAAGTGTTTATGACTTTGTTCATTCTGTCTGTCTGTCCGTTAGCACGATAACTGCCGTAAAAATGACTTAATCAAAAAGAAATTTTAGTATGTTGTTCAGACGGTCTGTGGGACCTATGGGAATATAAATGAATAATATCATACAATTAATTTTGGATTGAACAAGGGTTGAAAAAATGAAATACATTGAGCCCTATGGGACCTAATTTTTCTAACATTTTTTAAGAGGATTTAAAATTCACAAATTGCTTCGAAAATTTTAGGTAATAGTAAAATTGTTCCATAAAATATATAAAAAAAATTCAGCTAAATATATTCAGTAGTTTTTTAAATAAAAATTAAAATAATAATTACACATCTTATTTGAAACGATCACGTGACCATGATATGAAACGATCTCATGACCCACTTCAAAATGATATATGGCATCCATCTTGTTTCAAATTCGTGAGTTTTTAACACTTTACAACAAAGTTGAAAAGTGTTTATGACTTTGTTCATTCTGTCTGTCTGTCTGTCTGTCTGTCTGTCTGTCTGTCTGTCTGTCTGTCTGTCTGTCTGACTGTCTGTCTGTCTGTCCGTTAGCACGATAACTGCCGTAAAAATGACTTAATCAAAATGAAATTTTAGTATGTTGCTCAGACGGTCTGTAGGACCTATGGGAATATAAATGAATAATATCACACAATTAGTTTTGGATTGAACCCGGGTTGAAAAAATGAAATACATTGAGCCCTATGGGACCTAATTTTTCTAACATTTTTTAAGCGGATTTAAAATTCACAAATTGCTTCGAAAATTTTAGGTAATAGTAAAATTGTTCCATAAAATATATAAAAAAAAATTCAGCTAAATATATTCAGTAGTTTTTTAAATAAAAATTAAAATAATAATTACACATCTTATATGAAACGATCACGTGACCATGATATTAAACGATCACATGACCCACTTCAAAATGGGATATGGCATCCATCTTGTTTCAAATTCGTGATTTTTTAAAGTTCTTTTTAATTCATATTGAGTGTTGTATCCATCCTAAAACTACTTTATTTCTGCTTAAATTCTGTGCATCTACATACTAAAACAACACAATGACAATATATTTGAGTTTAAATTCTCATTCAAATTTGATTATTTCTACAATTAAGCCTATTTTTCACCTATGTAAAATGTAAACAGCAAAATATGTAGAATGAGTTGTATTAGAATTACTGTATTTCTTTAACACAAAATAATTCAGTCCATGGAGTCTGCATGGCTGATATGAATGAAATATTAATTGATTTTATAAACAGAAGGACGATATTTTTCGATGAAGTTTTAAGCATAAAGTTTATGAATTTTAGCTCCATGGTCTTAATTTTTAAATAAAATAAATTATTATAGTACTGTGATGAATGAAATGGAGAAAGTTATGAATGAAATCCTGCTTTTATAGAGAGATCCAGGCGTGTTATTTTTTCTATGACGTCATTTGAATTAATTTCAGTTGTTTTCGATGAAGTTTTCAAATATAATAAATTATCGTAGTATTATGATAGATTTAAAAATATTACCGTGGAATGTATTGCATTTTAGAGATATTTAAACCACGCAATTTATATTTCAATGCCGTCTTTTGAATGAAGTTCATTTTTTTCAATGAAGGTTTAAGTTTTCAAATATAATAAATCAATGTAGTATCGTGATAAGTTTTAAAATATTACCGAGGAATGTATTGCATTTTCGACTTTTTTAAATAAAATTGCATTGAAGTTGGAAAGTGTTTCATAATCAATGCTTTAAGCATGATTGATCTTTCTTGTTTTTAGTTTAATAAGACACTGAATTTGTTTCTGTGTAAATACTTTACTTTATATATGTTCGACTTCTTCTTTTACTTCACAATGGAATCTGCTTTTATTTTTCTGCAATATCTTCTTTGCTTGCCAATATTTGTGTTCTAATTCTTTGTTTTTAACACTTTACAACAAAGTTGAAAAGTGTTTATGACTTTGTTCATTCTGTCTGTCTGTCTGTTTGTCTGTCTGTCCGTTAGCACGAAAACTGCCGTTAAAATGACTTAATCAAAATGAAATTTTAGTATGTCGTTCAGACGGTCTATAGGACCTATGGGAATATAAATGAATAATATCACCCAATTAGTTTTGGATTGAACCCGGGTTGAAAAAATGGAATACATTGAGCCCTATGGGACCTAATTTTTCAAGCATTTTTTAAGCGAATTTAAAATTCACAAATTACTTCGAAAATTTTAGGCAATATTCAAATTGTTCCACAAAATATATAAAAAAAAATTCAGCGAAATATATTCAGTTGTTTTTTAAATAAAAATTAAAATAATAATAACACCTCTTATATGAAGCGATCACGTGTCCATGATATGAAACGATCACATGACCCACTTCAAAATGATATATGGAATCCATCTTGTGTTAAAATCGTGATTTTTAAAGTTCTTTTTAATTCATATTGAGTGTTGTATCCGTCCTAAAACTACTTTATTTTTGCCTAAATTCTGTGCATCTACATACTGAAACAACGCAATGACAATATATTTCAGTTTAAATGCTTTTCCAATTTTCATTATTTCTACTATTAAGCCTATTTTTCACCTATGTAAAATGTAAACAGCAAAATATGTAGAATGAGTTGTATTAGAATCGCTGTAATTCTTTAACACAAAATCATTTAGTCCATGGAGTCTGCTTAGCTTATATGAATGAAATATTTATTGATTTTAGAAAGAGAAGGACGATATTTTTCGATGAAGTTTTACGCATTGAGTTTAGTTACTTGTAGCTCAATGGTCTTAATTTTTAAATAAAATAAATTATTATAGTATTGTGATGAATGACATGAATGGGGAATTATTTATGAATGAAATGTTGCTTTTATAGAGAGAGCCAGGCGTGTTATTTTTTATGACGTCATTTGAATGAATTTCAGTTGTTTTCGATGATGTTTTCAAATATAATAAATTATCGTAGTATTATGATAATTCCAAAATTATTACCGATGAATGTATCACATTTTAGAGATGTTTAAACCAGGCAATTTATACTTTAATGCCGTCATTTGAATGAAGTTAATTTTTTTCGATGAAGGTTTAAGGTGTCAAATATAATAAATTAATGTAGTATTGTGATAAGTTTTAAAATATTACCGAGGAATGTATTGCATTTTAGACATGTTTAAATAAAATTGCATTGAAGTTGGAAAGTGTTTCATAATCAATGCTTTAAGCATGATTGATCTTTCTTGTTAAAGTTCTTTTTAATTCATATTGAGTGTTGTATCCATCCTAAAACTACTTTATTTCTGCTTAAATTCTGTGCATCTACATACTAAAACAACACAATGACAATATATTTGAGTTTAAATTCTCATTCAAATTTGATTATTTCTACAACTAAGCCTGTTTTTCAACTATGTAAAATGTAAACAGCAAAATATGTAGAATGAGTTGTATAAGAATTACTGTATTTCCTTAACACAAAATAATTCAGTCCATGGAGTGTGCATGGCTGATATGAATGAAATATTAATTGATTTTATAAACAGAAGGACGATTTTTTTCGATGAAGTTTTAAGCATAAAGTTTATGAATTGTAGCTCCATGGTCTTAATTTTTAAATAAAATAAATTATTATAGTATTGTGATGAATGAAATGGAGAAAGTTATGAATGAAATCCTGCTTTTTTAGAGAGATCCAGGCGTGTTATTTTTTCTATGATGTCATTTGAATTAATTTCAGTTGTTTTCGATGAAGTTTTTAAATATAATAAATTATCGTGGTATTATGATAATTCTAAAATTATTGTCGAGTACTATATCACATTTTAGAGATGTTTAAGCCAGGCAATTTATACTTTAATGCCGTCATTTGAATGAAGTTCATTTTTTTCGATGAAGGTTTAAGTTTTCCAATATAATAAATCAATGCAGTATTGTGAGAAGTTTTAAAATATTTCCGAGGAATGTATTGCATTTTAGTCATGTTTAAATAAAATTGCATTGCTGTTGGAAAGTGTTTCATTAATCAATGCTCTAAGCATGATTGATCTTTCTTGTTTTTACAATAAACTGAACATTTTTATTGCACATTTAAGATCATGAAATCAGCCGATCCGGTGGTCGAGCACTCAGGGGCATGCGTTTCCGTCTGATCTCTGGATTGCCGGGTAGTGGGTTCGAATCCTGGATTGCCGGGTAGTGGGTTTAAAATATTACCGAGTAATGTATTGCATTTTCGACTTTTTTAAATAAAATTGCATCGAAGTTGGAAAGTGTTTCATAATCAATGCTTTAAGCATGATTGATCTTTTTTTTAACACTTTACAACAAAGTTGAAAAGTGTTTATGACTTTGTTCATTCTGTCTGTCTGTCTGTCTGTCTGTCTGTCTGTCCGTTAGCACGATAACTGCCGTAAAAATGAGTTTATCAAAATGAAATTTTAGTATGTTGTTCAGACGGTCTGTAGGACCTATGGGAATATAAATAAATAATATCACCCAATTAGTTTTTTATTGAACCCGGGTTGAAAAAATGAAATACATTGAACCCTATGGGACCTAATTTTTCAAACATTTTTTAAGTAAATTTAAAATTCACGAATTGCTTCGAAATTTTTAGGAAATATTCACATTATCCCATAGAATATATAAAAAAAAATTCAGTAAAATATGTTAAGTAGTTTTTTAATTAAAAAAATTATTTAATATAGGGAAAAAAACAAATTCAATTAAATTCTGACTTTGGGATATCTTCCAGAAAGAAAAGAGAGAGATATTATATAATAAATATCTCTCCATTTGTTTAAACGTTTTGCATATGGGAGTGGCTTCATATTTTAAGATAAATTTGGTAGATAACAATTTTTCATTTTTTTTTTAAATTTTATAAAACCCTTCATGATAAATTTAATTGATGGCATTTTAAATGCACTTTCCTACGTCCTAGAAAGTTAAAATTTGGTACACAGCTTAAATTTGTTGGACATTTTATTCGACAAAAATTTGATGGATCTTTAAATATAGATTATACATTTTTTTCGAAATGGCCTGAAAATAATCCCCGTTCACTTCTATTATTCTTCTCATTGGTGTAATATTGTTAAAAATTCTGATGTGGACAGCACATGTCTTTCTCTGCAGACTCATATTCGTTCTCTTTATTTATTCAATGATAATTTGAGTTTATCTGCACAACATAAGTATTTTAAATGACATTGAATTTACACGTTAAACTTAAATTTGGTTCTCATTTGATAGCTGGACTTATTGTCAAAGGTGGCGTAGCGAAAACGCGAAAAAATTAGAATATCTCAAGAACGGCTAGTCCTAGAGTAATGGAGTTAGTCTTATTCTTTTTGTTGTCAAAAATCACATATAAAATAGGAATTTAATTGATATAATTGAGCACACGTAGTCTTTTATTTTTATATATAACGATTTTTGCTGGCCATTTCGCAAAAATAGCCCGTTCCTTTTTCCCGAATCGTAGTAGAATAACCTACAAATGATTTATATACAAAATTTTGTTAAATTTGGTATATAAATCACTTGTAGGTTATTGAAATATTATACTCCAAATTTTGTTAAATTTGGTTCATTAGTTTTTAGCTAGAGTGGATAAAGGCAATTTCTGCGGCCATTTCGCAAAGCAGGCAGATTCTTTTATTACGAATCGTACTATAATCTAATGAAAATCAGGATTTCCCACAAAAAGCATACCTACCAAATTGTATGAAATTCGGTCCATTAGTTTTTCAATTAGAGTGGATGTAATATCCACACAGAAACATACACAGATACACCCTTACACACACAGACGTCTTCCTAAAAGTAGTTTTTTCGTGTTCTAGAAGTCCCAAAACGTGTAGATACTTTGAAAATTCGAGTTCCGATCTTCGGCACGATTCCAATAATGCAAGTTATATGAATGCAAGTTATATGAATGAAATATTCATTGATTTTGCATAAAGAATCAGATGATTTATATTTCGATACAGTTTTAAATATTTAAGTATAATAAATTACTGTAGTACTGTGATAATGTAAAAGATATTACCACTGAATGAATCACATTTTAGAAATTTTTAAATGAAATTACATTTCAGTTGGAAAGTGTTTCATAATCAATGCTTATGCATGATTGATCTTTCTTGTTTACTTATCTGTTTGTTTACTTTTTAACACATTACAATAAAGTTGAAAAGTGTTTATGACTTCGTTTATTCTGTCTGTTTGTCTGTTAGCACGATACCTGCCGTAAAAATGACTTAATCAATATGAAATTTTAGTATGTTGTTCAAACGGTCTGTAGGACCTATGGGAATATAAATGAATAATATCACCCAATTAGTTTTGGATTGAATCCGGATTGAAAAAATGAAATACATTGAGCCCTATGGGACCTAATTTTTCTAACATTTTTTAAGCGAATTTAAAAACCATAAATTGCTTCGAAAATTTTAAGTAATATTCAAATTGTTCCATAAAATATATAAAAAAAAATTCAGCGAAATATCTTTAGCAGTTTTTTAAATAAAAATTAAAATAATAATTACACCTCTTATATGAAGCGATCATGTGGCCATGATATGAAACGATCACATGACCCACTTCGAAATGATATATGGCATCCATCTTGTTTCAAAATCGTGATTTTTAAAGTTCTTTTTAATTCATATTGAGTGTTGTATCCGTCCTAAAACTTCTTTATTTTTGCTTAAATTCTATCCATCCACGTACTGAAACAACGCAAATAAAATATATTTGAGTTTAAATGATTATCCAAATTTGATTATTTCTACAACGAAGCCTATTTTTAACACTTTACAACAAAGTTGAAAAGTGTTTATTACTTTGTCCATTCTGTCTGTCTGTCTGTCTGTCTGTTAGCACGATAACTGCCATGACTTTATCAAAATGAAATTTTAGTATGTTGTTCAGACGGTCTATGGGACCTATGGGAATATAAATAAATAATATCTCCCAATTAGTTTTTTATTGAACCCGGGTTGAAAAAATGAAATACATTGAACCCTATGGGACCTAATTTTTCAAACATTTTTTAAGCAAATTTAAAATTCACAATTTGCTTCGAAATTGTTAGGAAATATTCACATTATCCTATAAAATATATAAAAAAAATTCAGTAAAAGATATTAAGTAGTTTTTTAATTAAAAATTATTTAATATAGGGAAAAACAAATTCAATTAAATTCTGACTTTTGTAATATCCTCCAGAAAGAAAAAAGAGATATATTATATAATAAATATCTTTCCAAGAGTTTATTCATTTTGTATATGAGAGAGGCTACACATTTTAAAATAAATTTGGTAGATAACATTTTTCAAAATTTTTATAATTTTATATAACTCTTCATGACATACTTATTTGATGGCATTTTTAATGCACTTTCCTACGTCAGAGAGTTCAAATTTGGTACACCGCTTACATTTGTTGAACATTTTATTTTGCAAAAATTTGGTGGAACTTTAACTATAGATCATGCATTTTTTTCGAAATGGCCTGCAAATAATCCCCGTTCACTTCTATAAATTATTGTTGTAATATTGTTAAAAATTCTGATGTGGGCAGCACATGTCTTTCCATGCAGATTCATATTCACGTTCTCTTTATTTCTTCAATAATAATTTAAGTTTATCTGCACAAAATAACAGCCATAAGTATTTTAAATGATATTGAATTTGCACGTTAAACTTAAATTTGCTTCTCATTTGATAGCTGGACTAATTGCCAAAGGTGGCGTAGCGAAAACGCGAAAAAACTAGAATATCTCAAGAACGGCTAGCCCTAGAGTAATGGGGTTAGTCTTATTCTTTTTGTTGTCAAAAATCACGTATAAAATAGGAATTTAATTGATATAATTGAGCACACGTAGTCTTTCATTTTCATATTTAACGATTTTTGCGTGCTATTTCGCAAAAATAGCCCGTTCCTTTTTCCCGATTCGTACTAGAATAACCTACAAATGATTTATATACCAATTTTTTTTTAATTTGGTATATACATTACTTGTAGGTTTTTGAAATATTATACACCAAATTTTTTAAAATTTGTTCCATTAGTTTTTAGCTAGAGTGGATAAAGGCAATTTCTGCCGGCCATTTCGCAAAGAAGGCAGATTCTTTCATTACGAATCGCACTATAATCTAATGAACATCAGGATTTCCTACAAAAAACATACCTACCAAACTTTATGAAATTCGGTCTATTAGTTTTTCAATAGAATGGATGTAATATCCTCACAGACGCACAGAAGCAGACACATATAAACCCTTACACACACAGGCGTCTTCCTAAAAATAGTTTTTCGTGTTCTAGAAGTCCCAAAACGTATAGATCCTTCGAAAATTCGAGTTCCGATCTTCGGCACGATTCCAATATTTGGAATACATACACACACACACACACACATATTTTCTGTGTATCTGTGTACTATCTGTGTATCTAAATTCCGTGCCTATGCAATTACAATAGTTGTGATTTTAAATGATCGCTAAACTTTTATTATTTCTTCACCGAAGCCTAATTTTAACTTATGGAGAATGCAAATATCTCAAGCGATTGTTAGGTGAGTTATATAAGAATTGAATTTTTTTCACACAAAATTATTTAGCTCTGGAGTCTGAAATTAAAGTTATATGAATGAAATATTCATTTATTTTCCATAGAGAATCAGATGATTTATATTTCGATACAGTTTTAAACATTTAAGTATAATAAATTACTGTAGCACTGTGATAATTTAAAAGATATCACCACTGAATGTATCACATTTTAGAAATTTTGAAATGAAATTGCATTTCAGTTGGAAAGTGTTTCATAATCAATGCTTATGCATGATTGATATTTCTTGTTCACTTATGTAAAATGTAAACAGCAAAATATGTGGAATGAGTTGTATTAGAATTCCTGTATTTTTTTAACACAAAATAATTTAGTCCATGGAGTCTGCATGGCTGATACGAATGAAATATTAATTGATTTTATAAAGAGAAGGACGACTTTTTTCGAAGAAATTTTAAGCATAGAGTTTAATTACTTGTAGCTCCATGGTCTTAATTTTTAAATAAAATAAATTATTATAGTATTGTGATGAATGAAATGATGGGGAGAAAGTTATGAATGAAATCCTGTTTTTATAGAGAGATCCAGGCGTGTTATTTTTTCTATGACGTCATTTGAATTAATTTCAGTTGTTTTCGATGAAGTTTTCAAATATAATAAATTATCGTAGTAGTATGATAATTTTAAAAATATTACCTTGGAATGTATCGCATTTTAGAGATATTTTACCCCGGCAATTCATGTTTTAATGATGTCATTTGAATAAAGTTCATTTTTTTGTTGAAGGTTTAAGTTTTCAAATATAATAAATTAATGTAGTATTGTGTAGAAAGTTATAAAATATTTCCGAGGAATGTATTGCATTTTAGACATGTTTAAATAAAATTGCATTGAAGTTGGAAAGTGTTTCATAATCAATGCTTTAAGCATGATTTATCTTTCTTGTTTGACTTCTCTGTTTGTTTTCTTTTTTGACTTGTCTGTTTCTTTTTCCAAATCCCCTACCCTACCCTTAGTTTAAATCCCTACGATTGTCATGTGCTTTACCATTTCTGTAACCTTTACGAAATGTTCTGAACTTTCTATCATTACTTTGTCTCTGTATGATCTTCTATTACAAGCTGGGTTTTTCTCGAACTCTCATGACTTTGTATATATTTGTGATTTCTCTAAATCCATTTCTGTTATTCGCGTATTTTTTTTCAACATTACATTTATTTCTTCGATTTTATCTTCTATCATGATTTCTAAAACTGCTAGATGTAGAAGCTAGTTCTATAAAATTCTTCGTCAGTTTCTCCGAAATATTATTCTCTTGTACTCTCTCATAATTTTCATAATCATTGAAGTAATTCTCTTTGGTTCGTAATAAGTAGCGTGTGGCTTGAATCGACATTGCGTAAAATTACGTCAAATTTTTTGACATCCTACGCAAAATTTTATATTTGTATTTGCTCTTTCTTTCTCTATTTATTTTCATTGTCCTTTCATAATGTTCCTTTCTTTTATTTTGCGTATAATTTGAGAACTTGCGTTCATTTTCTGGGTTGTGCCAGCAATTGATCCACATATAATTGCTTTCCCCTCATCCAATACATGTATTTTTAATTTCTGCTTTTTGCGTTATGTTTTCATTTTTTCCCATTTCATTATACCAGCAATTTGTAAAGACATGCCCGATTTTCCCACATACGAAACATTCCGGTTTATCTTCCTTCATTTGGTGATGGTTGTTAATTGATATTTTATTAATTTGTTTTACAGGTATTGGACCTGAGTGATGAGGAAAATTTCCCTAACATTGTCCTGCTCTTTTAAGTTACTATTTGTTTGAATAACAGTTTTCATGAATTCTGCCTCTGCTATGGGTTGCTGCTGTGTCACCTATCTGTCGTTGCTATGTGACATAAACCTCTCCATGCAAAACTGTCAACCCTGATGCCGTTTGTCTGACTCCTTTGTTCCTCTTGTTTTTACTGTAGTATTGCCTAAATTAAAAATGAACTATTTAGTCTCACACAATTAAAAAAAAACTATAATCTCCACCTCAAGGAAGGGAAATCGAGTATTCAACCACGATGATTAATTCTATAAATGTGCACAGATTCAGCTTTGCATGTCGCCAAAATTGTCTGGAGGATCTGAAAATATGTTTCGCAAATAAACCTATTTCTACGCCCACGGAGGTAAAATAAAATTTCAGTTACTTTAAGTTATGTTCGATGGTCAATACTATAAGTGCAAAAAGATTATGCCTTGCCGCGTACCAGTGGCACTTCTAGAGAGTTTGAAAAACGTTTTGGAGCCCTCTCAGAACCCTGTTTCTCCGTCTCCCTGCTTCTCCGACTCCCTGTTTCTTAGGCTCCCTGTTTCTCAGGCTCCCTGTTTCTCAGGCTCCCTGTTTCTCCGGATTCATGTTTCCCCCTGTTTTTACGGAGGTAAATCAACAATTCGGCTTCATTAGATTCTGAATCGCAGACTATAAGTGCGTAAATATTCAGACTTTTAGTCCAGCGAAGAGCTTCTAAAGGGTCTGGAAAGAAGATACCACTCTAAACAGATTAGAAAATTATGTACTATATTGATTTAATTTGAATTTACCAGTACCTTAGCAATAATTTACGGGTAAAACCTGAACACACCTGCTCTGATGGGACTTGAATAACAACTTATTTTCTTCATTATTTTCAACATATTCGCTACTCATTTGCGCAATTTCTGAAAGCATTCCTTGAAAAGCGGTAACTTAGGTAGCCGGGTTGTTTTCTTCGCCTCAAATCAATTAAACTGAAAAATGACACTTGTTTACCACTTAGTAGAAGCTCCATTTAATATAATTTCTTAATTGCGATTTCTAACATTTCATCACAATGCCAAAAGCAAAGAAGTTTTATTAAATTTAAGCGTAGGCCTTTTTTCTCATTCTTACTGTAGCAACCACAATCCTTGCGTTACAAGGATAGACATGCTGCTAATTACTAAAATTCCTGCTTCTAAAAGCATCTCAAGAATTTGAGTAATCAGAGCATGGCGATATACTATTCTTACACGTGTGTCCCTGTTCTTTTGTAGGTTTCAATATATTTGCAAGATTTTGCAATTTCGATTACAATTAAAAAACGTTGTCATGGTTTGAAAGAGTCTCCTATTTATCAAAGTAAAATTAGTTTTAAATTAACAGCCCTATTGTTGTGAATGGTATGTGGCATATTAGAACCGATAACTGGATGAGTTATTCGAACAGCCAAACTTTATAACTGTGCTTAAAACTAATTAGATGGATTTTAGACGGCTGGATAATTAGATAGATAATTAAATGATTAGGATATGTGGATAGAATGGATGGCAGTAGATGTGTAATAAAGGTGCTTAATTGTAAGCCTGAAAGTTGAAGAAAATCTGTAAGATCACGAAAAAGATGGCTGACGATGAATAGAAGATCTAAGGAGATTTGGGGTAAGGGTCTGGAGAAATGAAGCTGGGGAGAGAACTGAATGGAGAGCACTTGGGCGGAAAGCTAGGGCCCTTCAAGGGCTTTAGAGACACTGTGTTGTCATTGTTATTTAAATTAGAATGTGCTGTGGAATTTATATATATCGCACATACAAAATTATATACAGCAACTTATTCTAATTCTCTTTAGAAAATATATTATTTTTCAGTGAGTGGATTAATTAAAAAGCAGAAGTATGAATATTTTGACTTTAACTTAAATAAAATTACATTATTGCGTTTTCAAACGTATTTTTGTGCATAAAAATTCTATGATATTAATAATTAATAAGCAAGACTGTTAAATTCCGGAGAATAACCCTTTTAATTCATTCCGCATTCCGTAGTTAATCTAGATATTAATAATTGCTATTGTTCACTGTTCAGCCGTGCTGAAATATAAAGATAAAATTTCAGAATCACATACGAAAGAGTATTAATAACGGATAAAGAAAATCATTTATTATTTAAAAGTTTTACTGCAGAGTACTTCCAGAATGCATAAAATACTACTATTTCTAACTATTTTAAAATTCAAACAAGAGTCTGAATTAGTTAATGCAGTAATAGTTATTAAACTCGTATTTAAACTCGTATGTGTATATAGCACATTATAGAGGAAATCCATATAATAAGTCTTTTGGGAGTATATCTATATAAATAAAATTGAAAATCTGTCTGTCTGTCTGTCTGTCTGTCTGTCTGTCTGTCTGTCTGTTTGTCCCATCATCACGGGAGAACGGCTGAACCGAATTTGATGAAATTTTGTGGGTAGCCTAGAAATAGCCCCACTTAAAATTTAGTCTATGTCTGAAATTTCTACGACCAGTGGTTCTAGAGATATTAGTAAAAAACGAAACTTTCGTTTATCTCATCATCACGAGAGTACGGCTAAACCGAATTTAATGAAATTTTGTGGGTGGCTTTGAAATAGCCCCCCATAAATTTTGCCCAAGTTTCAAGTTTCTAAGGCCAGGGGATGTCGAGATATTAATGAAAAACGTAACTTTTTTTATAGGAGTTCTACTCTCCAACTCCGTGGTTTATCCAAACGCAAAGGATAAAAATCGTTTGTTTAAAACGTCAAAGGGAATTAAAACTTTATTTTTGAGTTTGATGCAGGATTTTTGCATTAAATAGTCACTATCTGAAAGCATGAATTGTTTGAAACATGAATTATATGGAAAAATCTACCTCCATGTTTTGTATTTCACAAGCTTTTACTCAACGATTAGAAGTATAAAGATATTAAAATGGTTATTTAATTTCGCATTTTATGAGGAAGATTCTATTTTATATCGTGTTGCTCGGCCAAGGAATGAAATTAAATATGTTTGCTAATGATTATTATTATTTTTCGATTTGAATATTAAATAAATGGGTATTAAAATATATCTTATAAATGAACGGTTTGATTTTTTTTAATTATATTAATTGCGAACTGCATACACCACTTTCATTTATTTTAGCAAAGAGGTTTTAAGCTTATATATTGTGTTTAGCTAATAAACTCATATTTTGTTTACCCAATAAATTCATTTATCCAATTGTTTAAACATAGAAAGAGTAGAATGGGTACATCTTCTAACAATATTTTAGTGTTTTCATTTAGTATATACAAACTGGATCACGATATTTTATTCAGATCTGCGAAGTTAGAGCTACGAATTTGGCTGGATATCGCTAACTTGGCAAATTTCATAAAAGTTACCAAAATGATTGAAATGTCCCCAAATTGATAAAAATGACGTAAATCAATGAAATTTATTTTGTTTTGAAAAAAGGAAGTACTAAAATGGTGTTTCGTTAGCATTTGTCAGTCAGTCCAACCGCCCTACTTAGTAACACATTTAGCGAATTTTTAAAATGTCACCAAATTCATAAAAATATTTATAAATCCATAAACATATTTTGAAATTGATAAATTGCCCTAAATAAACGAAATTGTGTTTTTTAGGGGATAATATTTTGATGATGGTTCGTCAATTTATCGCCAAGTGGGACTGTCAGTTCTACAGTCCCACTTGGCGATAAATTTGGCGATTTTTTAAAATGTCACCAAATTGATAAAAATATTTATAAATCCATAAAAATATTTTGAAATTGATAAATTGCCCTAAATAAACGAAATTGTGTTTTTTTAGGGGATAATATTTTGATGATGGTCCGTCAATTTATCGCCAAGTGGGACTGTCAGTTCTACAGTCCCACTTGGCGATAAATTTGGAGATTTTTTAAAATGTCGCCAAACTTTCATTAGAGATATTCAGACGATATTTTGACCACCAATTTATTTGAAGCAAATCATAACATGTCGCTTAACAACGGATTAAAATTTAATGTGTTTATGAGGAAGAAGATTTTTATTAAATCTTTTCCGATTTTAATGATGAAGATATGTATATAAAATAAATTTCATTGCCATCGTATTTTTGACTGGATAATATCAATTACGATCTTCATGTTTAAACATTATTATTATTGATGTTTTCGGGGATTATTGATTCAGAGATTATTGATATGTTCAATTTCTTATGGCATTGTTTTATTGCGGCAAAAATTGTTGAAACTCATATATTGTACGTTGTACGAGTAATCTTCTACAAATGCACGGGTATATCTTCTAATCTAAGAGAATATAAGTAGTACATGTATATTGGCATATATTGGAATCAAGCCTTCCGGTATGAAGATGGCAGGGATTATTGATATTTTTAATTTATTAAGTAATCTGTTATATATTGGTAAAAATTTTTCAGACTACATATTATAATACGGTTAATCTTTTACTAACACTAGGACATATCTTCTAATCTATGACATTATAAGTAGTACGGGTTTATCTTCCCATATAATTTTAGCACTTTCATTTGGGCACATATTGGAATTAATTAGTGCCTACTGATTTAAAGATTACGGATTTATTGATATTTTCAATTTATGTATGTAATCTACTAATACAGGTTATATCTTCTAATATTCGCGTATATAAGTAGTACGGGTCCCATACAATACGCTATTATTTTGCATATATTGATTCAATTCCATACTTTTTATCAATTTGCTTACAAAAAGGCCAGGATATTTTATTCTTCAGATCTACCCGTGAAGATAATTTTGAATAACGAGAACAGCCATTCCTTAACTTCTTTTTAGGAGCATTATGTTAAATATTTTAAAAGAATATTTTGATTAAAAATGCCATTTAGTATACTATAGGAATTTGCACATGATTGTGAATTTTAAGTTTATTTATATTATATACTCCGTACGAAGAACGGGTATGCTGCTAGTGGTTAATAAAAATGAATTGTCACATTCAATCAATTAAAAATTAAAAATTAAAGATAAAATAAACTAATAAAATTACTAACATTATAGAAACTGTTTTCATTATTTACATTATATGTTGCAACAGTATACTCCAATCTATTAATTGTTAATTTATTATACATTTCTTTACTAGCAATTACACCTGATTTGAAATATGTGCATATTTTAATATCATTCTTAATTATATTGTTTTTCTAAGAATTTCATTAAATATATTTTATTAATTTTTCCAGTAAATATGAAAAACATATAATAACTGTCCTCGAAATACAGAATTATCTTTGTAATCAATTCAAAAGAATAAAACATCGTGGTCCCTTTGTAAACTCGTTTACAAGAAATCTGTATATTAGACAATATATGTTAAAATGAAGGAGATAATATAGTAGAAAACAACAATATGTTCATTACTTATATACGACTACTTTATCAATATGAAACTTATTCAGGTATGTTAAATTAATAACATTTAAAAAACTATCCTCATGAAATGCAAATTTCAGTATTTATGTGTATCAAATATTAAATAAAGCAATGTATAACATAATATGGGAATACCGAAACTTTTCGTTGATTAGTTAGAGATTTTAATACATTGTAAAGTAATTTAAGAAATTCTTTGCAAGGTTGGATTCTTATAGCTGGCAGTACTTCTTGGCGGGATACAGAAGACCTGGGTTCTAGATTCAGTTTCAACCCAGTAGTAATTTGAACTAAATATCAGTTTGATGCTCTGCAACAGGTATTTCCCTATATACAACTTACACATTGAGATAAGTTGTATATAGGGAAATACTAGATTTAGTGTAATATGGAGAATATTTCACTAGAATATAAGGAATGTAGTGAAATGAATATAGGGAAATATTACATTTTCTGTACATAAATAAACATTAGATTTATTATAATATATAATGATTTCGATGTCCATTTAATTCTATTCTGTGAATGTCGGTAATTTTTCCATAACTTGAGATTACATAATTATCAATATGCGAAACATTTATTTATCTACCAAACGAAATGTTTCTGAATTTTTTTTATGCAATGTGTTATAAAAAATACTATATTTATAGTCTGTTAATATTGCAGAATATGAAAGAGTCATTATGTCACAGAAAATGCTCAAGAATGTGCTGCTCTATAATAACGTATTAATATAAAATCTTTGTAGATGCAACATAAACACTAGTACATACTGATCAACCGGTTTCGAAGCCACAAAGCAGCCTTCTTTTTCGAGACCAGCAAAAATTTCGATCTCACTTAACCAAGTACGTTCGGTTACTTATGTACAATAGCCCACGTTACGGAAGGTAGGAGAAAAGTTCCTGCCATCATCAAAGAGATGACTGAAACAGGAAGAAAGCTATGTAGAGAAATGGAGAGCAGAAAACTGCTAATGAACAGTAGAAAACTCAGAGGAAAGAAATAATTGCAAAAAATTGAAAAGAAAACAAGGTGCTACGAGAATAGATAGCAGGGCAAATAGAAGCATCTGAATAATGAGAAAACAAAATATAATAACTAAAAAATATGATGTGGACAGACAGCACACGACTTTCATTACATAATGCAATGAACTTACTAGTTTTATAGTCAAAAAATAGTATATAAGATCCACGGTGCAGTGTATTTAACGTCAAATTGTACATTTGGTGATTTTCCAGATGACAACATGTAATACTACTTCAAAGTACCCAATTTACTTATATTTCGCACAATTCTTCATTAACAATTATTAATATTGATAGCATCCTCAAAAAGTGATATAGTCCATATATTAAAATATTTTAATAATTAAGTCAGCAATTGTATGAATGAAGTATTCAGTGATTTTACACAGAAAGCCACACGATTTATATTTCGAAGACGTCATTTGAATAAGGCTTATTTTTTTCTATGAAGTTTTAAGTTTTCAAGTAAAATAAATTATTGCAGTATTGTGGTAATTAGAAAAATATCACCGCTGGATGTATCGCATTTTGGCGATGTTTAAATAAAATCGCATTTCAGTTGAAAAAAATTCCTCATTATTTTCCGCAAAAGCACTTCATGACACAATCAATTAATTTTAAAATTGTGGAAATAACTGTTCAGTGTCGCGAATTGAAAACCTCGATTATTAGTACGTACAGAAAAAAGAAGAAAGGAAATATAAAAAAGCTAATGCTAATCATTTCATTTTCAGTTAATGCATTTCGTAATCTCACTTAATTTATTTTAGAATGCATTTCACTGCGTTTAGAGGAATGTATTTCTAGAACTATGCCAAATAAAGGTAAGAATTTTGATAACATTTTAATTCATTTCCAGCTCTGTCTCTCTAATATATATATATATATATATATATATATATATATATATATATATATATATATATATATATATATATATATATATATATATATATATATATATACCGGGTGGTCAGAATTAAAACACCCCTACTCTGAGCTCTCTATACATCGAACTACTTAGTGTAAAGGCTCCAAAATTGTTGAACCTACTATTCAAGACATGGGGTAAAGGATTAAGCGAAAAAAAATAGTTCCAGAAACACAGATAGGTGGCGCTGTACAACAGAAAATATGCTGAAAAGGCACAAAATAATCACAAAAAAAAAGCATGCGATATGGAATTTTTCCTGTTTAATGTCTTTCGCTGATATGAAAAAAAAAGAAGATACAAAAGTGAAGAAACTTAGACTGTCATTGTAACTGCAATTTTGCACTGTAAGCACAAAAATTTGCATAAATCCTTGGTTTGCAGCTACTATATTCTGAGCATAAACTGGGAAATTTTCATTCTTATCAGCGATGGCTGTCACACTGCCAGAACGCGCTTTGCTTGTGAAGCTGTTTTATGAAAACAAAGGACATGCTGCAGCTGCACTTCGAGAGTTTCTTCGACTTAAGAATTTGCGCAAAGGACCATTACTTCCACAAGCTCTCAGGAGAATGATCGCTCGATTCGAGAAAATTGGACGTCTTGGAGTTCAGCCGGGTCGAGGATGTAAATCGACTCGTTCAGATGTCGTTGACGATGTTGCCACCGCTATTGTTGAACAATCAATGGATAACGTTATACGTAGCATTCCCTGCATCGATAAGGTCCTTGTGATATGAATGTTTGGTACGTTCGAATAAAATGTGTTACAAATGTGTATTTTGTGTCTTTTCAGCATATTTCTGTTGTACAGCGCCACCTATCGGTGTTTCTGGAACTAATTTTTTTTCACATAATGCCTTTCCCCATGTCTTGAATAGTATGTTCAACAATTTTGGAGCCTTTACACTGAGTAGTTTTATCTATAGAGAGCTCAGAGTAGGGGTGTTTTAATTCTGACCACCCGGTATATACATATATATATATATATATATATATATATATATATATATATATATATATATATATATATGTATATATATATATATATATATATATATATATATATATATATACAAAGTGTCCTAAAAACATTGACTTCGGCTTTTATTCCTTAAATATTAATCTTAGACATATATAATGAATTACAAAGTTACGTAAAAAAAGGTACAGAATTTTATGAAATCGATAAAAATTTTCAGCTGATTAAATTTAAAGAAATACAAAATTCAAATTTTTATACGGCCACCGTACAAAAACATTTCCAATGAGTGAAATGTGCCCAATATACTAATAAGGTGATGTACAAAATGTCAGAATTTTATCATAAAAAGTCCCAGAGATATGTTTAAACGAAGTTGGTGAGGGATTAATCACAAATTAAAATGTAAA
Source organism: Amaurobius ferox (assembly GCA_951213105.1). Taxonomy (NCBI): domain Eukaryota; kingdom Metazoa; phylum Arthropoda; class Arachnida; order Araneae; family Amaurobiidae; genus Amaurobius; species Amaurobius ferox. The sequence goes on along the minus strand of OX578142.1, from coordinate 81,558,898 downwards.
TGTTTACAGCAAGAGTTCAAATGACGCAACGCAGAAATGCATCGTAGGCAAATAATATCTGCCTCTTATCTTTAATGAATCTTTGGCATAGATGTAAAACAGTTTGAACGAGCTTTGTAAGCTTTGTGTAAAATTATTATTGATGTACAGTGTAGATTTTTTTGTGCCAATAAATAGCAAAATCATTATTTATTTATGTTATCATTGCTTTCTTTCGTGATTTGTGCATGACCCCTGAAACGAGATCTGCTGACATGATTTTTCCCCTCTGAGGACCCATGTCGATGCATCGAAAAGTGGTTTGAGTCAGCATTTTGGTCCTTTCATGTCTCTGGGACTTTTTATGATAAAATCCTGAAATGTTGTAATCACGTTATCAGTGTATGGAGCACATTTTACTCATTGGAAATGTTTTTGCTCTGGAGACGTATAAAAATTTAAATTTTGTATTTCTTAAAATTTAATTCCCTTGTAAATTTTAGCCGATTTCATAAAATTACGTACCTTTTTTACGCAACTTTGTAATTTATTATACATGTCTAAGATCAATATTTAAGGAATAAAGGCTGAGGTCAATGTTTTTAGGACACCCTGTATATATATATATATATATATATATATATATATATATATATATATATATATATATATATATCGTTTTGTATTTCGAAAATGAAAATAATATGTTCTGAAGTGAATATTTGATATTAAAAATGGCTACAAGATAAGCTGGTGAAGATGATATATAGACCATTATAAATAAAACAGGTACTAAATTGCTATAAAATATCCTTTTTTCCAGTTCTATATATAAGTTAAGGAGTAGGAAAGAAGTTATATATGGTAAAGATTGGTGAATATTTCCTTAACTGCACACTTAGATTAAATTTTCTTGTGTTATAAATCATATGTATAATACAGGCACTTAAGGTACTTATCCCCTTGTTCAATGCATAAACATACATGGTGTAAATGCATGAATAGTGTATAAGATGAAAAGTTTTAAAACAGAAAAATTATTTGCATGTGGAACTAGACCTTTCTGTCTCCCAAAAAATTTTTCGAAAATGGATAAATTGAAAAAAAGTGAAAAAACATTTCCGAAACCACGTACGTTATCAAGGGCCATATCTGGTTCGTTAATGGTTATTCTACGTTTCTGTGTGCATTACTGTAAATTGTATTACAGAAACAATGCACATAGCCCGTCGTAGGAGAACTTAGAAAATCGATCAGATATAAATATAAAAGTAATCAAATAAAATAAGCATATATACCAGCATTTTGCTTTGTATGTATATGAGAATACAATGTAATGATTAATATGAAAAAGAATATGAATAATAATAAAATAACATAAATTGAGTTACCCCATGTGCTGCTGACATTGGAGAGTAATTGATACTGACTAAGCTTTTTTCAACTCAAAACAGGTTACAGTTAAGTTGATAGACGACTTAGTGTGCAACAGTTGGAAGTGAAACATGGAGATGATAATTTGTTTAAAATGTTTTTGATTATTCAAAAATGATTGAGATTGACCTGTCAATATGTTACTGTAATAGGAAGTTTTGAATTGAAATTGAAATTGTGTTTTAATAAATGAAAAAATAAGGTTTGCCGGATATGTATTTTGGATAGTGGTGTTTATGAATTTGATAAGATGTTCTTTGTAGTAACATGGTGTACTTAATATTTTTATTCTTAATAACTGATTAATAGTAATATTTTTATATACTGATTTCGATTAGATTGGATGAATAATGTTGAAGTTTGTTTGCTTTGAAGTTATATGGTTCAGTTTTGTCGTATATTTTAATTTTTAATGTGTTTTCTTTTGAATTTTTAAACTAACGTCTAGGTAATTGATCCAGTGTGAAGTATATACATTTTCAATCAGTTGTAGATTAGGAGGCTAAAACTTAAAGTTTAACATTATGTCATCATTGGTAATTTTAATAATAATTAGATCATCAATGATTCTGTACATGATATGACTGTTGAAAGGGTACTGAATTTCGTAAATATGTAGATAAAGGATGGCCAGTATTGTGGATGAGATTCTTCCCTGTGGAATTCCCTTATTTAATTTGTATAAGCAGTTACCCTGAGAGAGATACTGGTTTAACAGAATGAATTTTAACAATGTTTTTAATTTTGGAATAGAGATGATTTTTGATTGAGTAAATTGTTCATTTAAATTTAGTATGACTTTAGATAAATCATGAATGTCTAAGTTATTAAAGAGGTCTTTGTAATATCATGTATATAAGGTTGTTGTTTTAAGTTACTAATCAGTTCTAAATTATTTTTGATTATATGTGTTCGTTGTGTAGTAAAATGATCATGAAATTGATTTAGTATAAATAGTAGTTGTTTGTCCGCAGCATTGGTATATGAATTAAATCCTATAGTAACAGTTCTGAAAGTAATTGGCGATATATGGAATTTTGGTATGAGTATCAGATAAGGAAAATTAAGATTGTGTTTTTTTAAGAAGTTTGTAGTAAGCAATAATTTGTTTACTGATAATAGAGATATTAGTGTGTATAGGAGTGTTAATGAAATTACTGAATGGAGTTGTAGTTTGAGTTCTTTCAAATATTTTTTTTTTCAAATAAACGCATAATTACTTGAATTCTTATCAACATAAGTGATTACAAATTTGTCTTGTAGTAACTTGATCTCTTTTAAGATGTCTTGGTAATTATGCGTATATTTTTGTATAAGAATTTGTTGAAGCAATTGTTTTACATGCCAGGTGACTTGCACTTGCCAGCTCTTAAAAGCTTCAAAAGGGCAATTGTATTTACCCGTTAGTTTATATATACTATATTTATCGAAATCAATGGAAAAAGCTAGAATTATTTTCTTTTTATTATATAGTAGTGGAAGTCTGTATTTGGATCCATAGCTTAAAAACTATTTGAGATTAGATTCCTTAATCAAATTAAGATTTCCTGTGATTACACGTCCATGATATTGGTCGATAAAGGGTTGAAAGCATGATTCAGAACACGGAAAAAACATAATTGTTCAACTGTTTTAATAAAAGATTGTAGTTGGATATGTAGTTGTCCCAATGGTACAGGATATTTTTATGCTTTTATTATATTAACAATTTTAATTGGTAATAATGATATGAATCTTTCAAATATTTGTGAGAAGTTGAAATAATTAACAAGAAAGATCAATCATGCATAAGCATTGATTATGAAACACTTTAAAACTGAAATGCAATTTCATTTAAAAATTTCTAAAATGTTATACATTCAGTGGTGATACCTTTTACATTATCACAGTACAACAGTAATTTATTATACTTAAATATTTAAAACTGTATCGAAATAAAAATCATCTGATTCTCTATGCAAAATCAATGAATATTTCATTCATATAACTTGTATTCCAGACTCCAGAGCTAAAAAATTTTGTGTGAAAAAAATTCAGCAATTCTTATGTAACTCACCTTACAATTGCTTGAGATATTTGCATTCTGCATAAGTTAAAATTAGGCTTCGTTGAAGAAATAACAAAAGTTTAGGGATCATTTAAAATCACAACTATTGTAATTGCATAGGCACGGCATTTAGATGCACAGATAATACACAGATACACAGATAATATATGTGTGTGTGTGTATTCAAAGTATTGGAATCGTGCCGAAGATCGGAACACGAATTTTCGAAGGATCTACACGTTTTGGGACTTCTAGAACATGAAAAAAATATTTTTAGGAAGACGTCTGTGTGTGTAAGGGTGTATCTGTGTATGTTTCTGTGTGCCTGTGAGGATATTACATACACTCTAATTGAAAATTAATGGACCGAATTTCATAAAATTTGGTAGGTATGTTTTTTGTGGGAAATCCTGATGTTCATTAGATTATAGTACGTTTCGTAATAAAAGAATCTGCCTTCTTTGCGATATGGCCGGCAGAAATTGCCTTTATCCACTCTAGCTAAAAACTAATGGAACAAATTTAACAAAATTTGCTGTATAATATTTCAATAACCTACATGTTATTTATATACCAAATTTAACAAAATCTGGTATATAAATAATTTGTAGGTTATTCTAGTACGATTCGGGGAAAAGGAACGGGCTATTTTTGCGAAATGGTCCGCAAAAATCGTTAAATATAAAAATAAAAGACTACGTGGGCTCAATTATATCAATTAAATTTCTATTTTATACATGATTTTTGACAACAAAAAGAATAATATTAACCCCATTACTCTAGGACTAGCCGTTCTTGAGATATTCCAGTTTTTTCGCGTTTCCGCTACGCCACGTTTGCCAATAAGTCCAGATATCAAATGAGGACCAAATTTAAGTTTAACTTGCAAATTGAGTGTCATTTAAAATGCTTATGACTGCTATTTTGTGCAGATAAACTCAAATTATTATTGAAGAAATAAAGAGAACGTGAATATGAGTCTGCAGGGAAAGACATGTGTTGCCTACATCAGAATTTTTAACAATATTACAACAATGATTTATATAAGTGACCGGGGATTATTTGCAGGCAATTTCGAAAAAAATGTAGGATCTGGATTTAAAGATCCACCAAATTTTTGTAGAATAAAATGTTCAACAAATTTAAGCTGTGTACCAAATTTTAACTCTCTAGGATGTAGGAAAGTGCATTAAAAATGCCATCAAGTAAGTATATCATGAAGAGATATATAAAATTAAAAAAAAATTTGAAAAATTGTTATATATCAAATTTATTTTAAAATGTGAAGCCTCTCTCATACACAAAATGATTAAACTCTTGGAAAGATATTTATTATATAATATATCTCTTTTTTCTTTCTGGAGGATATCCCCGAATTCAGAATTTAATTGAATTTGTTTTTTTCCCTATATTAAATAATTTTTAATTAAAAACTACTTAACATATTTTACTGAATTTTTTTTATATATTTTATGGGATAATGTGAATATTTCCTAAAAATTTCGAAGCAATTTGTGAAATTTAAATTTGCTTAAAAATGTTTGAAGAATTAGGTCCTATAGGGTTCAATGTATTTCATTTTTTCAACCCGGGTTCAATAAAAAACTAATTGGGTGATATTATTTATTTATATTCCCGTAGGTCCCACAGACCGTCTGAGAAACATACTAAAATTTATTTTTGATAAAGTCATTTTTACGGCAGTTATCGGGCTAACGGACAGACAGACTGAATGAACAAAGTCATAAACACTTTTCATCTATGTTGTAAAGTGTTAAAAATAGGATTTGTGTAATTAATAACACAATAAGGTAGGTTGGTTTTCTCTTTCATGTGTGAAAGTGTGAGGTTAACACCTACCTGTCTTGCTCTTGTTAATAATAGGTCAAAAACTAGGTGTCCAAATTTTTTTTGTTATTATAATCTATGAGTGAAGTATAGAGTTTATTTAAATGTTGCTTTTTAATGGAAGATGCCCATTTCTGATTTTTTTTCCAATCATAGTTTGAGTCATAGTTTCTAATCATAGTTTCCAATCCTATTTGAGACTTAAAGTCTAAGTTAATAGAGTGTTTTTTTGGGGGTATTCCCCTCTGAGTGCGTGTGGTTTTGTGAGAATAAGTCTGCAATAAATTTACTGTTTGTTGTGTAATCGAAGTATTAAATAAATTATTTTTAACTATATTGTGACTATAATCTATTTGATTTAGTCCAAATGGGAAAACAGTATTTTGCTCTAAAATGTGTTTGTTTTCATAGTAAATTCTTTCAGAAGCATTTGGAATTATATCCAAAATGAAATAATAAATGAATCAAAACCATGTTTGTAAAAGTGTTCACATTCAAATTGATTTTCTGAATTGTGATGATTATCAAAATGCTTTACTTTTTTGAGATGTACATTTAATCTAAGATGCAAAGGAGTACTAGTCTGTTCCATATAAGTCATCTGGCAGACAGAACATTGAAGCTTGTAAATGCATTTAGAAACTTTACAGAAAGTAAGAGAATTCTTATGGTTTTTAACTTTATTTGGATCCACATTAGGGCAGATTTTACAGCTTTTGTATCTGCAGGTTTGAAATCTAAATACTCTATTGCGTATTGTAGCTATCACACTGGGTTTGGTAAGAGGATGTCGATCTTTGGTATGCCCTATTCATATCCAAGTACCAGGCACAATAAATTTTATTTTATTTTTTGTCAGTCGCTAAAATATTATCATGTTGTATAGTCATATTTATAAAAAGGCTAAGCAATAATGCTTAAGAGGTATACATTGAAATAAATAATTGAAAGTACACTTAATAGTTGTATGAAAAGTCTTGAGTATGCCTTGATTAAATAAATTACAAAAATTTATAAAACATGAAGTTGGCTGAATAGTAACTCCTTGAGCAACTCTACATTGGACTGTTGGAGATTTATTATAACCCATAAAATCATAATCATCAGATAAAATGATTTCAAACATGTTCGTCAAAATTTCCATTGAAAGTAAACCATTGCCTTTAGCCTGTGGAAGATTTACTGTTACCCATAAAATCATAATCATCAGATAAAATGATTTTAAATCTAGTCTGCAAAATTTCCGGTAAGCGTAAAATATTGCCTTCAAAAATTGCCTAAAAAATTAATTCCAACTTAATAAGAATTTTGAATAAATGACACCAGATGGCAGCAATTTCACTAAAAGAATGGTTTCAGTGAAATCAGATTTATGAAAATGAAATGAGTATCCCTAGTATTAAATAATCAAGCAGTTTTATATATATTAATTTTAGTAGAAAAACACATGCCATATATTATAACTTGCGCTAAATTGCTGCTAAGTTTGTAATATTGTGAAGTGACTAAATTTATAAGTTATTTGACATGATATAAATTATATAATACAAAAGAGATATATACAATATATATATATAATACAAAATATATATATAATACAAAAGATAATGTAGAAAGAACGACAATGTATCAACATTTCGCCGGGGGGATTGTGACCCCCACTTCCCGGTTAAGCCAGCTTGATGACATGACGACACTCCGGGAAGAAGATACACTGTCGTAATCCAAGTACACTATACCAAAACTAAAAATGTAAAAGAAGTTGAAAGACCCATACTGACTATACCACAAAAACTGTATCATCAAGTTTCACTACAACAAAACAGTAACACAAATGACAATTTAAAAATCAAATATATAACAAGACAAACAAATCTCGTATACACGTCACCATCCAAGCATCAAAAATGTAATTGACACTACCTGTGTATGAATAGAACTCCTTTTAACTGCTCAACTATTACGTCCGAGGTAGCATCATATCTGCTGTTCAAACTGCAAGTGTATCTTTATATAAATATAAGTTGTAACTTTCCGTTACGGTTATGTTGTAGAATTTACATATAATGTTACTTAGAAAAAACGCAATGGGTAACCCTTTGCAATAGAATCATTCAGATAACACAGATCGCTTCCATATCGATTAAATTGATGTATCTTTATGAAATTTACAGTATATAATTCACATTTTAAAACCAGATCCAATGGTCACTTTATTAAACATTCATCCTGCAGACGTATATCATCGTCCAAAGCGCTTTCGAACATCCTGATGTTCATCTTCAGTGGCGAACTGAATTGCCACTGAAGATGAACATGAGGATGTTCGAAAGCACTTTGAATCTATTTGATATACGCCTGTAGGATGATTGCTTAATAAAGTGACCTTTCGATCTGGTTTTATGTGTCATGTGTTTAGTTGATTTAATGTCTTATATCTAGTTCGTTCCAATCACGAGAGAAGATACTGTGTGTAATAATTTTGTAATTTGATGCCTAACAATTCGCCAACAGTCATTAAAATATAAAAAATGATTTTCTCTTTGCCTGTCTGTAACGTTTGGAGGTAAAGACCTGACGACTATTTAGCGAAATATCGCCAACTTAGCGATATTTCTCTAAACTAGCGATATGTCGCCCAAGATTGGCAAAAATATCATTAATATTGCAGAAATGACGTTAGTGTATCGAAAATGACGTCAAATTGATAAATTAATTAATAACATATTTTAATGTATGGACTATATATATATTGCTCATGGTATATGCTACCAATATTGATACTTGATTATTTACAGTTGCGTGAAATACACTCATTGCCATAAAAATTTGCTCACCAAAAAATAGTTGTTTGAATCGAACGAAATTTTATATATGTGAGTGCAACGTTAATATAAGTGATACAAAATCAAACAAAAGGATCATTTATTACAGGAAAATCTAAAAATGGATGGAGGTTCTGGTACCCTGATGGGCCACTTCTAGTGGAAATACTCGATTCGATACGGGCGGGCATTGAGGCATACATGCCCCGTATGGTGTCCTGCGTCATCTCATTTCACAGTTGTTATAAACGCGCCTCTAATTCGACCAAACGTGTAGACTGTACAACTTGCGGTCCCAAGTAATCCCAGACATGCTCTATCGGTGACAAATCTGGGGATCGGGCAGACCAGGGATGGATGGTAATGTGGCGGAGGCATTCCTGTACACTCTTGCTCTGTGTGGTCGAGCATTATTCTGTTGAAAATGCCTCCTAGGAGCCCGGCCATGAGTGGCAACTGTCATGAGTAGCAACCATGAGTGGCAACCGCTGGGCTGTCATGGTTCCGTAGATCAATATTAAAGGTGATCGGGTGTCGTATACGTTGGCACCCCATACTATCACACCAGCTGTGGGAGCGGTGTGACGCTGTACAGCGAAGGCAGGATTGAGGCGTTCACCACGGGTCCTCCACATACGCACAAGGTTTTGTCATCACTTCCCAAATTGGATCTCGATTCGTCGCTCATGACCACCTGGTTTCATTCGGTTGCGGTCCAACCTCGTCGAGCACGACACCACTCCAAACGGAGACGACGGTGGGTGAGTGTCTTTGGCAGCACACGTAATGAGCGCCGCGGTACCAAATGTCCTACAGGCAGGCGCCTCGCGATGATACAGACAGACACAAGGGCCCGTAATGAAGGTCCTGCCTGTGTCCGGATGGCGGACAATGATGAAGTTGGCGCTGTGCGTGCGTGTCGTCAGATGTGATGGTCTTATCGGCTATTGATCTTATAGGGCGTCCTGAACCTGGCCACCGTGTATGCGACCTCTCTCTCGTCTACTTGTCCCAAAACCTCCTCACAGGAAACTCAGAGAACCCTAGGTGGAGGGCTGCTGGCTGAGCAGACCACCCAGCTTCCATCATCCCCATGATTCTGCCCATCTCGAACTCTGACAGCTGATCATGTCTTCAATGGCGGCGCAACGGCATCTCTAATGAAAAAACGTCCCTCTGCAACAGATGAAGTACAGGCCAAAATCTTCTGCGTACCTTTTTTCTGCGGCAGGGAGAACGAAGTTCAATGCCCTCTGGTGTAATTCCGCAATGTGCTGTCACGCTGTATTTCTAATCATTTGCATATCTGCCTGACACGTACCTTCATGATAAGTTTCGTTACAATCCCACAATTACTTCTTGGTGCGCAAATTTTTATGGCAATGAGTGTACAAGTTAATTGGGTGTTTCAAAATAGGTTTACATGTTGCCATTCGTAAAGCCCCAAATGTACAATTTGACATTAGAGACATTGAGCCGTAGATCTTATGCATTATTTTTTCACTATAAAAGAAGTTAATGCATTGCGCTATATAAGGGAAGTTATGGTCTGCGCACTCCCGATTTTAATTTTATAGAATATTGGGTTTAATTTAAACACTTACACGAGGCTCTAAACCGTAGTTCCTAGGCAGTACCCTGATCTGCTACCTACTACACAACTCTATTTCAGTTAAGGATTAGTTGAATTACTTTGCACATTATAAACTTTGTAGCCAATGTCCTTTACAGATCTATGTTTAACAAATATAAATATATATATATACCCCCACTTCCTAAATCTCGTCTTATCAACAATAAAGCGCTGCATAAAAGTAACTGTTAAAGGACAATCCCGCAAAGAACTCCCTTATTGCCATAATTTAATGAAAGGATAAGGAAAATGAAACGAAACAAAGAACTTAACGAAATACATTCTTCCTCTCAACAATTTATTCGCAAGTCGATAGCACAAAGCTCATGTCACACGCTCGCTTGAATTATGCAGAATGTTACAAATATATCGATACCCTCTAAGATGGAGGATACAAGGTACAATTTCCACGAACAATCGATTTCCATGATACCACTTCATAACAGCCCCGCATTCATGTTAGGAGTAACTCGGCGCATAAATGTTTCCAAAAACTTCTCGGGCAAAATTTTAATCAGCTTCCGCAATATGCCTAAACAGTTCTCAGGAATGAATCAATGGCGGAATTTGACGTGTCTTAGGTGCAGACTGTCATCTCGATAAAGAGGGGGAAATCTTCTAATTATATTTCGATGAAATGAGTAAATATGGAGGGGGAAATATCCGAAAATTGGTTTACCCGGCTATTTAATTTCGCAACAATTAGCATATTTATCAATAAAGAGACTGGAGCAAAAATCAAATGTATTCATTAATATTGTATTGTTGAAAGAAAATGTATTTTAGGCTATTCATAGCCAATGCATACGTATTTCAGCATTGTTATATTCATGAAATTAATTTTATTCAAAGTATGATTTATTAACTTTGTATTACATTCTCGATGTCAGAAGTGCACTTTTGCTGCAAATAATGATTTCTGCGGAATTGTTTAACTATTATTATGCGCTCATTGGGAGTAAATAGCCAATGCCTGCAATGAGACAAAGATAATGTCATGTGTGTTATGTCAGGGATTCAAACCTGCATAACTTCTGTTTAAAAGTTTGTAAATTCATTTCATGTATTCTAAGTCATGTAATTTATTTTAAGCCATCTAACTTATTTATTCTGTCTGAAAGCCCCAGCTAGTCATTTCTTTATGTAATTTATGTATTTTTGACCAATTTAACCCTTTATACCATAATCTGTAATTAATCTGAATTCAATTTAAAAATATTATTTCGAACGAGCACTCAAAGAATCACTTTCCTTTTTTCACCGAGGTCACAGTTTTAGCATGATGAAATCGGCAGTTAAAGTTTCGTTTATGCTTGTTGATTTGTATGTATTAGGCTGGATATACTTGTATATGTAAAAGCTCATCCCTGCATGTTTATTCCCGCTACTTTGTCGCGACTGCTTGACTGGCTGTGGTTCGAAGCGTGGAAACATTTTTGACCGTTGAATACTTTGTTTGGGATTGTTCTATGACATTCTAAAATTTTCTGTACAGTCCGAATGGTGAACATAAATATTTCGTACAGCATTTTCGGCGCGCATTTCCCCTTTAGACTGCTTAACCGTCACGCTGATGCGGATCAGTCAGTTCCTTGGGGTTCGTGGGTGGATCTTTACAGCTTTTATTATTTCGTGCGGGGAAACGTGGCCCTGAGATGTCCGGAAACGATCCAAGGCCATGCCGGATCTTCGAACTGATGACGATTCATATGTGGATCACCCTAGGCCATAGCGGGTAGGTGGCTGACGATGACGGGAAGATCGCGCGTCGTGTTTTGCTGCGTTCCCAGACGGGTCTCCGTCCTAGTCTTAGGTACGGAGGGGTGCACCGGTTCCCCCTTTGCGAGGAGGTGAGCTCCTTATTCTCATCCGGGACTGCCGTGTGTTTTCTGTTCCCCTTCTCGGTGAGGATTTTGCCCCCGTTCTTTGCCTCTGTGTAGCGATGTCGTCACCGTGGCTCAAGGTAAGCCTTTTTTATCGTTTTCTTTTCTCGGAACCCCGGTGTTCCCGGCATCCCTGATATGATATCTGATGATGAATACTGGACATTCTGTGAGTACTTGCGTCACTTGCAACGATTGCTGACTCAACCTTAATTAAATTTACTTCTCCAATTACTGCTCAAGAAAATTTAAATATAATTGTATCATTAATAATTTTAAAGAAAAATATAATTATCTACTCTCTATATATATTGGAATTAATAATTTTAACTGAAGTCTATTTTTTGAGTGCTCGACCGCCATTGATTAAATGACCATACCAGTTGTTTATAAATTATTATATAATGTTATGCCACTAATTTATTACGATATTGAATTACTATTTTAAAGCTACAAAAAGCTTGTGGCATGTTTACTAAGGTCCTTGTGCGCCTGGGACCGGTGGGTAGTGCTGATAAGGATTCAGCTGATGCTTTAGGATAACACTATGCTTAATTTCGATGCAATAAATAATGTTTAATTTAACTGAAATTACTGGTTTTTTATTGGTTTATCTGTGATGTTGATTTATTATTCTAATTTATATATGAAGAAGATGATGATCCTCAAGGTATGAGGTTTAGTATTTTATGTGTATTTTGTTTTAATGTGTTTCCAGGCAAGTCATCTTGGAGATTTACTTCTCTGGACAGGACGGAGAACCCAAGTGGATTATTTGCGGCCTTTACGATCACGGATTTGTATTGGCGGTGCTGGTGCTTGTTTCTAAATTCTAAATTTGAGAATGTCACGATTTACATGTGCCACAAATTTGTGAACCTCCATTAAAACGAACAAATTCAGTTCTACCATGCAGCCGTCTTAAAACTTTATATTCAAACTCAGCCTTAATGATTTTAGAGCGTTCAAGTTAATACTTACTGTGAGACCAGAAATAGATCTCACATTTGATGAGACAATTTTATGTACAAATTTATGGTGGCCAAAACGGCGAACAATGCTTGTAGTCTGGCTGTCACCGAGTTTTATAACCCCGTGAACCTAAAGGTCAGAAGACCACAAATTTAGGGAGCCATGACAGAGGGGCTGAGCTGAGCCTTACGAGATGTGAAATGGTTCCATTGGTTAAAGGAGTAACCAATAAAAAAAGAAGATTGTTACGTCAAACTCAATGCGGCAAATGGAAAAAAAGAGGAGTTACCCTCCCCCCCCCCCCCGAGGAAATCATAGCCTGTGACTATAGACTTTTGACTTTATGACTTGTGGAGATACTAACATGACTTGAAACAGATAACTCGTACAATATGACTTAAGGCAGTGACGTTTTAATACGACTTAAGATAACTTGGAGACGATGACTGGATTTGGTCAATTCAGACTTGTAGAGTGTCCCGTAGAGGTTCCAAAATAATGGAGATATATTGATTATGCGAGTGCAATCAGAGTATGAGAAGGAGCCACACACCAAAGAGTTATGGCGAGTACAAATAACTGATGCAAGCATTTGATATATGATCAAAGCCCAAGGCAGAAAGAAATTGAAGGTATGTGCCCATTGAAAATGATATCTGGTCATAACCACTATTTAGGATTTTCCGTTTTGGTCACATATATCCTCTTCGCTGAAATAATATTATTAAATAGTGTAATTGAATTTAACTAAGATTTATGTTGTTAATAAATGTTTTATTGTTAAAGTTTAAATGGTGCAGTCAATGAGTATTATAGTAATTAATAATTCTTTACAGGATTCACACGAAAGTTAAATAATTGGAGGATTTTTCATAGCGGCACAACTAGCAATGTACGATATCATTAATAAATCCACTATGTATGAATTTATGGCCATGTCAATCTTAAATGAGCTTAATATTAAAAGTTCTAATAATTTAATTTAGTTCCCACATTTGGTTTCCGTGACACTTTTGTGTGAGTCAAAATTTTAAATGAAAATTTTAATAAATAATACTGAGATTAATAAAAATAATTTAAAAAAAGAGATGAATAAATTTAATGGAGGAACATGTGTTGACCAGATTTTTGCATTGTTTAAAATTAAATATGCACAGTCACTATTAAAGGATTTGAATATATTTAAAATGATTGAAAATAATGTTGGAAAAATTGATTATTATTAAGAATATTTAATTTGCATGTTGAAGTGTTTTATGTGCAGCATGTTTTAAGTGTATTTTATGCTGTTAATTTTAAGTAGGATTTTGGAAGGGATAAATTTTGTGTAAATGCTTTTGAGAGGAAACAGAAATTCTAAAAAAAAAAAGATAAATCTACGGAAAGATCACAAACAAGGGTTAGTGAAAATCCGAGAGTAAAAATATTGCAAGAATGGCCGAATAGTCGGAGTCGTAAATAAAGTCGTAATTTTAAAAACTAGGTTAAAGGAGAAAGCTTTTGAATTTTTGTCAAAAAAAAGAGAATTGCAGAACGCAAATAACATGAGAGAAATCAAACAGATATTAATGAAACAATTTAAATCATCATTTACAATGCTTCAAAAGCAGACAAATTTAAATAAAATTAAAAGGACGCCAGGAATGAAAGTTGCGGAGTTAGCGTTAAATATTTCAAAATCGACAAATGAACTTTTAGGGAATTACGCAAATAATGAAATCTGTGAAATTAAGAACAATTTAATGGTCTCCAAATTTATAGAAACTGTAAGACAAGATCTGGCATTTGAAATTAAGAAATTGAATATTGAGGGGTTTGACAAGGCAGTGGAATACGTAGAGCACTTAGAGAAAATTTTGGAGGAGGATTGCGACCGTACAGAAATTAATGCGATTTATCGCAATGAAAATAATGGCAGAAAATTTAAAAGGCATTTACAAAATTCAAAATTTGAACCTCAGCAATTAAAATATGAAAAGCATGATAAATCAGAAAATGAAATTATATATTGCATAGGATACGGAAAAAGAGGACACTATTTTTCAACCTGTTGGCACAACCGAAACGCACAAAAAATTATTTAGAAAATAAATATGGAAATAAAAAAAGTGAATTTAGAAATGATCAAAATAACGGATTTAGAAAGGGACAAAGTAACGAATTTAGAAATGAAAACAATAACGGATTTAGAATTGAACAAAATAACGGATTTAGAAATGGGCAAAGTAACAGATTTAGTAACACGCAAAATAACGGCTTCGGAGAAAGAAATACGGACAGAAATGATAGTCGGTCAAATAGTCAAACGTTTGCGAAAGTAAGGTTTCAGAGACAAGAAAGAAATTTTAGCGTCAGTCAAAATTGCGGGCATTTAAACTGACCGAGGTGCTTTGGCTGAGTCAAAATTTAAAAAATAGACTAAAGTCCCAATCGAAAGAAGAAAAATCGCAAACGCGAATTAAGATATCGAGTTACAAAAATTATGAAAACTCAAATAAAATGCAGGATGATAAGAGGGAGGTTCGCACGCGAAGCCCAGGTCCCAATTTTCAATCACAGCAAAATAATGAACAGGCAAATAAAAATGACAATTAAAAAATAAATAGTGTGGAAAGCATGCAAAAATTTACCCATGTTCCCTCTCCGAAGGATGAGGTCATTGGCCCTATTGCAGCTTTACAGCCCGGATGATAGGCACTTCGGATGATTCCGCTTCGATAGGCACTTCGTCGAAAGTCTAAAATGTGAGGCAAATATTAATAAAAAGAAAATTGAGGAAAATACATGTGTAGAAAATAATA
The DNA here is from genome assembly GCA_951213105.1 of Amaurobius ferox. Lineage (NCBI taxonomy): Eukaryota > Metazoa > Arthropoda > Arachnida > Araneae > Amaurobiidae > Amaurobius > Amaurobius ferox. Next base: position 81,543,476 of record OX578142.1, on the reverse strand, counting down.
AAATAAAAATCATGACAAATACTGTAAATACAGGAGTTAAAGAAACTATTAAAAATAAAAATGATGCATGCAATGCAAAAATAAATTTAAATGATGAGTACAAAAATGAAAATAACACAAAATCGACTCAGATCGATAATAAAAAGTATGATGAAATTAAGGAAACTAGTTGTAAAGTTTCGCAAATTGATACACAAATTATTGAAGATAGCCATGTTAATGACTATACTTTTTCACATGATGAAAATAATAAAAATGTTGTTACATAAAAGGAATTTAAGATTGTGACGAGTGCAAAAAAGTCAATTGTCACACAAAATGAAGTAAAAGGCATATTTGAATTTGATGAAAATATTAAAAATGGTTATTATGACAGTCACAAAATCGCACAGGTAGATAAGGCCAATGCTCCTAAAAATGAAAAGATTAATGATTTTGCTGGAAAAGGATGTGTTAAGGAAGAGTCAAATCTTGACGTTCAGGTCTAAGTCACGCTCACACGAATGATAGCTTTGCAACCAGGTCAGTTGATTGCAGAACAATTCAATTTAGATCAGGAAATTCACGATAAAGAAGTGATCTTTATCCCCACAAAACACGCAAAAGTACTTTTTCCATTGGTGCAATTTGAACTGTAATAAAGAATAATAAAATTGATATTGTGATATCTAATTAAAAGAAGGTTAAAATTACGTTAAATAAAAATATGAGAGTAGGAGTGATTAAAAATTTCAAAACAATTACTAATGAAGAAATGCAAATCGGAGATACCGTATTTTTGAAAGAGGAAAATAAATCCAATATGCTTCAAGATAGATTTCAGGGACCCTTTCGAGTAATAAAACTTGGAAAAAAAATATATTGACCATTAGAAATAAATATAGCATGAAAGATGAACCAATTGAAATTCACGCTACCCAATGTTATATAGAACAAAATGTACAAAGTGCGGAAGAATTGGTGGAAAAATATAATAAAGACAGTGAAATAAATGAGATTCACGCCAAAAAATGTCATATAGCACAAAAGGTATAAAATAAAAATAGATATAATGGTAACGGTGAAATAATTGAGATTCAATCAAAAAAATGCTATACTGTACAAAGTGTACACATTCAAAATGTTCAAAATGCGAATGAAAATATTCAGCATAGTAGGGAAAACACGGTTTTCAAAAGTATGCAAAATCAGAAAGTTGATAAAAATTTTGAAAATATTGATCATGAAAATATGCAAAATGAAGCTGTTAAAGTTCAGAGAGTACAATGCAAATGAAAATAAAATGTTTGAAGACATTCAAAGTCAAATTGAAAATCATGAGGTGGAAATACTCAAAATTCACTTAAAAATAAAATAATGGATGTTTTGGAAAATGAAAGTCAAAATGTTAATTTTCAAGAAAACCAAAATAAAAATAAAAATCATGATAATGAGAAGCAAAATTCAGATGAGGTTAAAATAATGAATGTTTTGGGAAATGAAAGTCACATAATAATTTTCAAGAAATACAAAATTTAAATGATTGTAAAAATATTCAAAAGGAAAATGTTAATATAATAAGGGATATTAATCACAATGGTTATGAAGGAAATAATATTCTAAAAGTAGATTCAGAAATAATTCAAAATCAAAACAAATATAAAGAATATGTTAGGCAGAAATTTGAGTTACTAAATGAAATACAAATTTATAATACAAATGAAATTGAAAACATTCATGAACAGAATGAAAGAAAGTTTGATTCAAATTTTTTCGTAAAATCAAAAATATTTTGCAATTCAAAATTTTTGGATGATTGGTATTTAAAGAATTTTAAAATGAGAAAGAGATAAAAATGACAAATCAAAAATGAATTAAAGGAAAAATGATCTGGAATTGAAAAAATTTTAAAAATGAAGAAATGGATAATGATATGAAATTTTTAAAAAAGCAATAAGGAAGGAATTGTTTAAGAATGAAAATGGTATGAATTTCTAAGGAAAAAATGAATAATCATGGAATGGTTTAAAAATGAACATGGTATGAATTTTACAAAAATTGAAAATAATTGTGCATATGATTTTGTTCAAATGCTACTAATAAAAATATATTCTTTAATTAAATCCATATTTTATTAATTTACATAGCATCCTTAAGTTCAATTTTATAAAAATGAAAGATAAAATAAAGAATATACAGTAAAAATTGTTTCTTTAAAACTTTATATCCCTCAGATTTTTATATATAATACATAGCAAATTACTTTAAAATATTGAAGTTATCATACACATATTTATTGCTGTAATACCTTACAAAAGTACTGGTATCAGCTACAAATGAGATAAAAATATATACAACATTCTTGCTTTATTTGGACCTTCATTATGGCATACTTTTATGAGTATTGCACTTAAAAGAAAAGATGAGAATGGCAGGAAAAGTAGTGAAAGAGGATTATAAATCCGTTTTATTGTTATTGATCGTCCTTGAGCCTGCTTATTTAAGACAATTCTCTTGTTATTCTGAACTTAATAAGATTTTCGTTCCTTCTATGATCCCAAAGAAATCACACAGAAACTAATTCCAATTCGTTACTTTAAACGAAATATAGAAATGATCGCACAAATTTTAAGTTTTAAAAAATTTATTTCTTTAGCATTGTTTTAAAGGTTCAGTTTTGTATATACATCTGTTTGCAGTGAAAAATTTGGTATATAGCCCAATTATTAAATATATTTTTATTACTTAAAATATTAAATATTTCTTGCAATTGTAAATACATGTTTTTTGCAACAAATCTTACAAAGGATGCCCGGTAAGGCTATGAGTAGGTGAAATGAGTTTTGAACGGTTAGGGTTATCACAGGTTAATACAGCCAGGGAAGTGTGGTATAGGTATGATAAAGTGGCCATGCACTATCTGATGACATTGATGACAGCTCCTCTACAGGAAAATTTCGAAGCTATCACTTATATCTCGGAAACTATGAGAAATACATAAAAAAGTTAAATAAAAGGGGTTAGATCATTATCAAAAGGAAGGAAATGGCAATTCGTTTGATACAAAATTGCTACGTACGTAATCGTAATAACGTACTGATTAACGATAGTTAACCTGTACGTTATTGCGATTTAGTTACATGTATGTTCATCTCACCGTCTTCCATAATACATGTTTGTATTCAAGAAATAGCCTGTTGCACGGTCGCTAACATTACAGGTGAACTTGGAGCAGTAGGAAATTGTAAGGCATACTGTCGTGAAAGTCTAGCAATGTTTTGTACGAATTGGTCGTATAGTAGTACCATCTCGTAATAATCTTTAATTGAATCCATTCATGATTTTTTTGACACGAGATGATTATTGAAGTACACACATCTGAGTATAGAGGATTATTTTATAAATGTTCTTGTATAATTTATCTACAGCAGCGGTTTTGTGCGATATAGCCATCATTTACATACAATACTCAAAGTAACGGTAAAATATTTCTAACTGCATCATTAGTTTTTGCAAAACGTGATTTCTAATAATGATCGACAAATTTTTAATTAACTTTTATTCTGTATCTCTCACCCCCCCCCCGGGGCGGGCCACCCAAGATGGTGGTTTCGGATGTTGGCTCTGTAGCCTTGATCCTCCAAACTGGGGGGTAAATTAATCCGGGGGTAATAAACCTCGCTGCTGATGACTCACGGATGCAATCGCGGAAGTGACGAGGCAGTCCCCGGACTCTTCCAGGTGGCTGGATCACGGGACTGTGGCTATTTATGCCCTGAGCCCAGGTCTGGCCGGTGACCGGAGTCGGGCCCGGCAGGTGCCTTCGGCCCCTGCCCGATGAATGATTCCGCCGTGTTTCGCGACCGAGGTTGCGGCTTTGCTGGAAAAGAGATGAAGTGGTTTCGCCTCGATGTCCCACTGAAAGCTATAAACCCTAGTTGGTTAGCTGGGCTCGCAGGTATGCAATCTGTATCTCTCACGGTTTCCGAGACAGAATTCTTTACTTCCGAATTTTGCCACTGGAGGCGTTTCTGTGAGTCTCACCTGGTATTGTATGGCCACTTTACTATACTGATACCTCACATTCATAGCTTTAGTTACCATTATTTGAAACTTATGTGGTCTACATATAACTGTACCGTGCACTCTGTGTACTCGCGTATAAGAAGAAATGTATTTGTTGAAAATTAGCCATACAACCTTTGAGTGTTATTTTTACTAAACTTTTTACACTTCATATGCGAATATGTATGTACATTATTTTATACACTGAAAATGTGGGTAAAACATAAAAAACTGGGTTTACTGCCATTACAATAATACCTTTAAATAGGTAAATTTATGTAGTTCACACACTTTAAAAGGTAACTATATCTAAATGAATGTGTTCATGAGCAAGGCCTTCATGAAAATCAGGGTCAGACGCCCGGTAAAAAGCCCCAGTTTTGGACAGGATCAAAATCGCAAATAAAATACCGACAGAAATACATAAACAAGGATTCATAAGGTAAAATATTTTAGGGTTATTACTACGCATTTAATTGAACGTTTTATCAAATAGAAAGTAACACATTACTCGTTGAGAAAAATTTGGGATAAAGCAGTGGATAATATTTCATTTTTAATATAGCAGGCATATTTTGTTAATCTAATACTAACTTAACGTTCAGTTGATTTATATTGGATTAACGTTACTGCCAATATAAAATTTATAAGCATTACCAGAAGAAATAAGGTGGGCAATGTACACCCCAGCATGTCTTAAAAGATTAGGTTTAAATGTATCAGTACGAATACTGCTAAACATAGAAGCAACAGCGAAATGAGCGGGCCTAAAATTAAATTCGCTGCAGACAGAACAGAACAAGATGGTGGAATATTTTAGGATTCTATAATCTCCAACTTTATCTTATGAATCCAATTGAATATCTTGCTTCATTCTCTGTAGTGGCTATGTAGAACCTTCTGCCGGTTGCCACCTCTTTCTGCCTGAGGTCTAACACGCCTCTTCGGCTATCATTGGTTGACTTCAGGGCGATGCTATACAACATATCTTCCATATTGATTTAACTTTGAACCAATCTCGTGCATTCATCTTTAGCCCCTTTTTTATGGCTTCTTTGACCTCTAGGGTCAGAGCCGCTGTAAAACTGGCATCAACGTGATTGGGCTCCTTTGGGGATATCATAAATTATCGTATAAACATGTCTACGTGTATTTTGGTCTCACAATATGGTATGAGATATTAAGGGTGGTTATATGGTAAGTAAGATATGGGTGAAAGAGGAGTTCTGTTGTGAATTTAATTTTTGGCCTGCTCATTCCTCTGTTTTTATATTTAACCATGTCCGGCCTGATATACCTAAACCTAATCTTTTAAATAAAGCCGGGATGTGAGTGTACGTTGTCCCTTTATTTTCCCTAACAATGATTATAAATTTTATATTAGTAGTATTAAACGGTCTGTTAGTATTAGATTAACAGAATATGAACGCGATAATAAAAATGAAAAATTATTCACTGCGTCAACTCAAACAATTATTAATAAGTAATTTGTTCGTATATTTGAAAATACGTTCATTTTAATGCTTACTAATAACCCTAAAATACTTTACTTGATAAATCCTGGTTTGTTTATCTTCATCGGGATTTTATTTGCAATTTTGACCTCGCATAAAATTGTGATTTGCTTCTTATTCTCGATTCCATGAAATGAGAACCATTATCCACCTAAGTAAATACTTAGCATACCCGTCTACATGTACGGTTTTGCTTTTTTAACACTTTACAATAATGTTGAAAAGTGTTTATGACTTTGTTCGTTCTGTCTATCTGTCTGTCCGTTAGCACGTTAACTGCCGTAATGAAATTTTAGTATGTTGTTCAGACGGTCTGTAGGACCTATGGGAATATAAATGAATAATAATACCAAATTAGTCTTGGATTGAACCCGGGTTGAAAAAATGAAATACATTGAGCAATATGGGACCTAATTTTTCAAACATTTTTAAGCGGATTTAGAATTCACAAATTGCTTCGAAAATTTTAGATAATATTCAAATTTATACATAAAATATATAAAAAAAAATTCAGCGAAATATATTCAGTAGTTTTTTAAATGAAAATTAAAATAACAATTACACCTCTTACATGAAGCAATTACGTGACCATGATATGAAAAGATCACGTGACCCGCTTCAAAATGATATATGGCATACATCTTGTCTCGAAATCGTGATTTTTAAAGTTCTCTTTAATTCATATTGAGTGCTGTATCCGTCCTAAAACCACTTTATTTTTGCTTAAATTCCGTGCATCTACATACTGAAACAACGCAATTACAATATATTTGAGTTTAAATGCTCATCCAAATTTGATTATTTCTACAACGAAGCCTATTTTTCACCTATGTAAAATGTAAACAGCAAAATATGTAGAATGCGTTGTATTAGAATTATGTATTTCTTTAACACAAAATTATTTAGCTCATGGAGTCTGCATAGCTGATATGAGTGAAATATTCATTGATTTTACAAAGAGAAGGACGATTTTTTTCGATGAAGTTTTAAGCATAGAATTTAATTACTTGCAGCTCCATGGTCTTAGTTTTTAAATAAAATACATTATTATAGTATTGTGATGAATGAATTGAATGGGAAATTGTTTATGAATGACATGCTGCTTTTATAGAGAGAGCCAGGCGTGTTATTTTTTCTATGACGTCAGTTGAATTAGTTGCAGTTGTTTTCGATATGAAGTTTTCAAATATAATAAAATATCGTAGTATTATGATAGTTTTAAAAATATTATCGTGAAATGTATCGCATTTTAGAGATGTTTAAACCAGGCAATTTATATTTCAATGCTGTCATTTGAATGAAGTTCATTTTTTTCGATGAAGGTTTAAGTTTTCAAATATAATAAATTAATGTAGTATTGTGATAATTTTTAAAATATTATTGAGGAATGTATTGCATTTTAGACATGTTTAAATAAAATTGCACTGAAGCCGGAAAGTGTTTCATAATCAATGCTTTAAGCATGATTGATTTTTCTTCTTATATTTGTGCATCTATATCTTTCTCGATTTGTAAATTTTCTTGTGGCCGAATGACATTTGGTATTAGGCTAATTTTAACTTTTAAATTTGGCCTATGTTTAAAATCTCACTGCACTGTTTCTTGTCATAGACCTCTTATGAGGTGCGTTCATAAGCCAGAAACCGCTAACACAATTTCTCTATATGTATTGTAAAGCCTTATTATTTGTAAATAAACTTTATTTGATTTTGAAAGTTTTAATATATTTCTACCTTCGGTGTGTAGTCATTTTAACTAATTTAAAATTAATGTTCATACATAAAACATTTTAAATGATTTTGCCACTTATATATATTGGTAAACTATGATTGTGTCAAATTTTTGATAATACCAAACACCTTTCTACCATCGATGTTAATGCTAGTCTGTTGTTGGACATTATGCATTTCTAGCTTGTCTAGCATATAAAACGTATTCAATTATAATTGCCATTTTCATCCGTTTTACTTTCCTCACAATACATAGTATATGTAAATAGAAAGTATTATACCGGGATCAAAAATCGAATTCTCAAATTTTGATGCATCTGCCTGTTTTGAAAATAAATAAATACGATTCAACCATTTTCTCTGAAATCTCTATGTGCATGCCTATTTGTCTGTCTTCTTGTTTGTGTGTCGGTCTGTGCTGACGATATTTATCAGACCAAATAATGAAATCGGATGTAATTTGGTACAACTATTTGAGCCAATGGATGTCATAGGCATAATGATTTTCGCTATTTACAGAGTAAAGAGGAACCTACAAAGTTTCGAATTTTTTTTTCGGAAATCGAAACTTTATAAAAACATATTTAAGTGTTAAAGTGTTACATGCATTTATTTTATATAGAACATTTTACTTGAAACCGAATCGCTCCAAGTAGACGCCGTTCTCGAAATACTTAATGTTTTTTTATAAAACGAAAAATATAATGAAGAAATATTTATTTCAATATTATACAAAAATATTAATATAATAACTTCTAATCCAAAATTAACGGACATCATTGTTTCGGAGTTACGCACAAACTGTTCTCGAGATATTAAACGTTTCGCTGTTCTCAACAAAGCGCAGTATTTCTCGGTATAATAAAGTTAATTGTATGAAACTTATATGAGTATTTTAGAAGAAAATAATTAAAATTACATTAATTCTTAAAGAGATCGATTTAAGAGAAAGTTGTAATTTATGTCATTGTTTCCGCGAAATATCGAAATGTATTAATCCTGAGGGAAAGTTATATGTTGGGCACATCGTAGATTTATGTATGCATATGAGTATGTTTTCTTTTTATATGAAGGTTTTTTTTAATGGCGATATTGAACGTTTTTAAAAAATATAATTAAAAGCCACTTTTAATGGTTTCAATCCTTGTTCATGTTTTTTCATTAATAAAAACTCGCATCATTTTCGGTGATTAATTATTTTAAATAATTGTTTTGGGTTTTTTATATACCATACTTTTTTTAATTCCAGTTGAACAAGAACAATTTATGTATTAAAAACGTGGATCATCATAATAAGTTTCGAATATAAATCTGAATCTTTAAAGATACCCACTCTATCATTTGGATAATTGTCTAAAGGAAGTATGAAGTTTAATTAAATGCAGCTAATGGCAAGACAGAAAACAAATTCCATTAAGATCCAGTTCGTGTATTACTTATAAGGCTACCCTAAATACATAATTTGATCACACAAAAAAAATGTAAAAAATTCTTAAAAATGTCAACATGATTTGAAATAGTTATAAAATAAATTAAATTAAAATCATTATGTCGGGAAGGAATGCAAAAAGTGTTTTATGGCGCGTATCTAATGTACAAAATTGTTTTAAATATATATATATATATATATATATATATATACTTTTTTTTAATATATATATATATATATATATATATATATATATATATATAAAGTTTCACTGAGCTTATCTACAATGCAAAACAACCTTTAATAACAACCATCCCTATTATGTGAAAGTAGGGTTGCCATACTGTTCCGAGGGATAGAAGGTAGATCTGAGGAAATATTGCCAACTTGGCTAGTTGTTTGCCAATTTTCGGATCCACTTGTATTTTCGAGAAATACCGACTAGTTTCCAACTTAGATGATGACCGATATGACTTCAGCATCAAATTTCAAAGTAGGTAGAGGGTTCACTACGAATTTACATTTCCAGTTCTTTTTCCATTTACGGATCAAATTTTTTTATTTTGCTTGAAATATCTAATTTTCAAGACTGGATGTAAATAAAGTTTATATGATAAGCGATATTGATTCAACGACAAATTCTGGAACAGGTGGAGTGGTTTACTAAGAACTATCAATTCCGGTTCATTTTCAACTGGCGCTTCAAAAATTTTCTTTGAAACACTTGTTTATCAGGATTGGCTATCAATGGAGCTCAAATAGTTACGGATATAGATTTCAAGTTTTTTAATAAACATTAAATTCTGGAAAACGTAGAGGTTCAGTAAAAATTCCCAATTCCGGTCCAACATATTTCTTTGACACATCTATTTCGCAGGATAGTCTAGAGAGTAGGATGACACCCATAAGATTTCCACGTCTAGTTTTGGAGATGTTAGTTTCGGTTCTAAACTACATTTTCCTTTGCAACATATATTTTTTCGAAATCGGTTATAGAAAATGATATCATAGATTTCAACTGATGACAAGGGATGATATAGATGACAACTGATGACAAGAGATGACATGATGATAAATTTTACTGATTCAGCATCAAATTTATGAGGAGGTTAGAGGCCTCACTAAGAATTCCTCTTCCAGGTTAGGTTCTTTACTACTGTCCTCCCAGTACTTTAGGTCCAAAAAACTGCTTTGAACCATCTATTGCTCAGAATTGGGTTTATATAGAGCTTAGATGATGACTAATAGGATTTCAGCATTTCATTTTTGTAAGAGTTGGAGTCTTACTAGGGATATCCATTTCCGTTTTTAGAGAGATATCTGTTCCGATTAAAATAGTTACATTTTCCTTACAGCCTATATTTCTTTAGATTACCAATATATAAAGCTCAGATGATGACTGATATGGATTCAGCACTGAATTTAAAATGGGTGCTGGAGTTCACTACATATTCCATTTTCGGTTCTGATGGTGTAACTTTCGGTTTTAGAGATATGCCACTTCAGGTTTTTCAAAAACTTTGTATGATTCTATGAAAAAAGAGTATAAGTATTCTTAAACGATCTGTTGAAAAGACAGTGTACACCTAAATTGACACTATAGGAAGCTCTTCGCTATAAATTACTTGTTATATTCTTGCCCTTCCCATATGTTTTAATAAAATGAAATACATTTAATTCTTATATTTTTCAGATCATTTTATTCCGAAGTTGATTTCCAAGTATATTGCTGCATTAGCATGACATTTTAAAATAAGTATACGAAAACAAGTGCCCTGATAAATTTGAGCAATTAACTAAGAAAATTAAATCTTATTTGCTCGTTATTTTGTCAACTGTGCAAATGGTAATTATTTATTTCAACTCAAACTTTTAGTAGCACGTGTCTTTAACTTTTAGCCAAACATTTGGTTTTTCAATTTCCATTAACTGACATCTTTATTCTACACGAACTATCTTTCTTTGAACTAAATTTAAGAATTTGTAAATAATATTATATGTGACTGTTCATTCAGATGATTTTAATTTGTGTGATACAATTTTCGTTTTTCTTTAATTTTGGAAAATGTTCTATTAAAAAGATAAAAGCTTTGTTTAAAGCAACATACAACTCAAAATAAATAGTGACGACCATATTTGAAGGCAAGAAGCTACCTGTTCCGTATAGGACAAAAAATAAACACAACCTTAACTTGTTAGCGTAAGATAAGAAAGCGATGTTTGAACAGCAAACGTGATGGAATCAAGGAAATGGTGTGGCCAACGACGAGATTAGAAAAACATGTAAAAAACCATGGAAAAAGGAATAAGTAGTAGGGCAATATGAATAAATGATGAAGTATCAGATGAAAGATCAGGTGATCAGGTGAAGTATCATCAAAAAATGCATAGCACTTATTCAGTGAGTGAAACTTCATAACTGTCATGTTAAATTTTTAAAAAATGCAACTAATCGGTTTTGAAAGTTACATGAGTCATCCAAACCAGCTATAAAAATAGCAGTTTCTAAACAAATATAAAAAAATAGATCAAAAAATGAAAGTTTTAATAGTTTTAAAGTATTGCCTTCAAACCCGGTTGGAACTGCTGTGTATAGATTTGAGTTTGAGAAATTATCTGATTCTCGGATTACCATCAACAGCTTTAATGATTTACATATTTCATAAAATCCTAATTTAAATAATTTAATCCTTAACTTCTGTAATTTGCAATTCTCATGCATATAAGTTGTGTCTATAACTTAGTTTCTTCATCTACATTTAAAATTAATAATATTTTCGATTTTAAACTAAATTTAAATAGATTCGAATACTTTCGTTGTTGCGACTTTCATTTGAGTCTACAATTTGTCTAAAGTAAATCTTAAAATTAAACGTGGTAGTTGTAACTTATATTATGTCAAAGAAAACAACTTTAGCTTCATTTCGAGGTTTCAGTTGTGTTAATCCCAGTATCAGGTGATTTTTAGAAAATTGATTTCGCTTTCATTCATTGCCCTTAATAACAAGTGCTTAACTCATAAGTATATCTAAAGGATGATGGTTCATATCTTTCAGAAATTTCATGTAGTGGTATATGACTCTGTCTATTAAAAATATATAAAATGTTTATAGCAACAAAGTTCACAGCTAACATGACTTTTTTCTCCGTCTCGACTGTGGTTTTTCAACAGCGGAGGGTCGCCCCTGAGGAGGCCGTTGTATATTCAACTTCGACGATTAGAACTTGGGATTCCGTTCCTGTAGCCGAACTGTAGATTGTCCCCGTGGTTCAATTCCCAGTTAAGGCAGCAAGATTCGTTACGTAGACAGCTAAACAAATCAACCCTGTAGGTTAGAGTATTCTGAAAGTGACCCCAGCATTGAGTGTCGAGCGTTAAGCGTCATTTTCAAATCGGGAGGTCAAAGTCAACGATGGAAGTTAGCCTGGACTATCACCAGGAGGCTAACCTGAGGTAAAGATAGCAGGAGGCGGTCAGTTGGATTATCAGTTGGATTGTCAGTTGCATGTCAATTTGACATTAGAGAGTGGGAAATGTAGAGGCTACTTCGACGATTAGAGCTTGCAATTCTGTCCCAGTAGCTCAACGGTAGAACATCGACTGGGCAGTACGAAGATCCGCGATTTAATTCCCGGTTGGGGCAGCAAGATATTTTACGCCGTCCCCTGGAAGTAATAACTATAACAGTATATTAAATTGTGAAAGGAAAAAGTGTTTTATACAAGAATTTAAGTAATCCTGTCTAATGTGTTTGAAAGTTAAAATACCTGCAAGACTGCCTCAAAACTGATGGCTTCGGATACATATTATATTGCTGAATAGATTCACCCTGTGGTGGACAAAATCTCAGTATCATATTGATCAAGTACTTGGCTGTTGGCTGGTGATTCCAGTATGGAATACTGGTGCTGTGGCGCGGGCCACTCCGATGTTAAAAATTTAAGTTCTTATAAACATGTAAATTAAAATGATCTGAATAGATTAAGCTTTCAAACTATAAATACAACTTTTGTCATTTAAATGCCTTGCTAAAAATTCTGATGAAATTTCGCAGTAATTTCAAGTTAATTAAAAATATTTTGTTTCTGAATTTTGTTCGAAAATACAAACGAGATTCACCGATTCTCTGGATTGAAAGGGTTTCAAACTGTATGGCTGCCACTGTGCATTTTGGAGCTAACTAATACTTTTTGGAAAGGGTTTTCGAATAGGTTTCAGAAATATGAAATTCCCATGACAGTTTTAAAAAAGTACACTCCAAAGTACGTGTAGTTAGTTTGCTAAGGAATGGGCTCGTTGTTTAAAATTAAGTTAATGGTGGGGGGTAGGGGGTATGGCGGGAGGAAGTGACAGCGACACATTTGCTCACGTTTGCCTTGATCAACCAGTGGGTTAATCGTTGCGTCAGGGCATTTCATTATGTTTGAAGAATGTTGCAGAAGGCGTGGGAGTGTTTGTGTTGTCCAAACACAATAGTATTATCAGCATATAATCTAAAGTTGACACACTTTTGACAAAATTTGTTATATCTATACTGCACAAGTTGAACAATATATGTCTTATAAGAGAAAATTGAAGCACGCCACTAAGAATATCCATGGGAGAAGATAGAAAGCCAGAGACTCACAACAAGAAGTTACGTTTCGTTAGGTACGAAGAAAGGATTTTATTTAGTTGGAGAGGAAAATATAGCTGAATAAGTTTGAAAAGAAGTTTATCGGGCCACAATTAATCGAATGCTTTCTGGATGTCGACAAAAAGATTATGGAGATAACAAGACGTTCGGGACGAACATCGTGGATGAGTTTCGCAGCCCGTAGCAGCTGGTGTTAAGGCGCATATTTTTCCTGAATCACTATTGCTGGGGAATTAGAATATATCGCTCACTGTAAAACTTCTTCGTACGCTCACATCAAGACGATTCTAAGAGTGTGGATAGACAAGATAAACTAAAAACAGGACGGAAATTTGAGGGTTCAAAAAATGCTTTAGGCCGGGCTTAGGTAGGGGCTTAACAAGTTCGTAAAAGTAAGATGTTTTCCTTTAGAAAATAAAATGATTTTCAAGTCTGAAAAAGTCTTAACAAGATGTTTCCTAAAGTTAAAATCACCGATATATTTTGAATATGTGCCTTCCCACGAGTTGCAAGGCCGAAATGTGGTCTAATGTGATCAAATGGGTCACATTTCGGTCATTGTCTTCAGATCCATAATACCAGGGTTTGAATTTTATAAAAATTGATGTTTTGGAAATCAGTTTAAGACGTTGTTCCATGTAAATTCAATCTTAAATGTAACTCAATGTAAATTTACACAAATTCATTGAAGAGCAATGAAAAAAACGCGACTCATACAACAGAGAATGCATTTCTATAGAGAAAATATAAATTTACGATATACGTTGTCTTTAGTCTTATGTTAAGTTCTCAACATAAACGTCTCTAAATATATATTTTCAAAAGTCCATGATATGGGGAATAGTCAAAATATGAGAGCGGAAAGTTTATAAAAAAGCAGTATTTATTTTATCTCTCGAATTCTCTTGTATTTTATATCCCAAAATAAATACAGGTACGGATACTGCTATTTTTCGTGAAACTTAATTAAAACTTACCAGTATACAGATATTTATCATATTCATGAAATAAAATAGACATAAGGCACTGAAAATTCGTGATATTTGCTTAAGGAAAAACCCTTTGAAAGAAAATATATTTTTACCATCCCGTGTTAAAAGCTGTCCTATTTATTTAGATATCCGCTGCTCAATCATGCAATTTGAATAACGTCACGTATAAAGGGCTGTTACTTTTGGATTTAAATTTCCCTACGTGCATAGTAGAATGTATAATCATTGCTTTGAAGAGACATTTTTACTGAATCGTAACAGGTAATTAATTAATCAAGGAATTTTTACCAAGGAAGATCAATATCATGCAGGACAGAGATAGCGTTTCAGACCTCTTTTGCTGAATAAAATTTGTCACGCAAGAACCCAAATATGAATTCTCATTTCTCGATGCAAACAGTGAACAATTACTATTTGCAAACCTAATTCAAATGCAAAGATATTTTACGCTACACGTGTTTCATTTTATACTGATATTTAAGTATATCAAATACAAATATCAAATAGCATATCAAATATCAAATAGCATATAAAAAAACTGGAAAACCCATTCTTGCTTTAAAGCACGGATCAGTTCATTAAGAATTCGTTAAGCCTAGAATTCACATTTAATTAAATAATTCAATTATTTTCATTGTGTATGTAGTATAATGTATAGGGAAAGTATTATGATGCAGCCGAAAATTCTAATTCAAGTTTCTGACGGATGAGCACGTTTTAAGGATCACTGAACTCGAATCACACATGTATGTATGTTGATAAGTGTTACGGTCAGTATATTGAAGCATTATCTCACAAACAAATCCGTTTAAAAAATGGTACGATTATCGCAATCAGTAAACACTGGTTGGTGTTAAACGCGATTGAACGTTTAGAAGTCCCTCCAATTTTCAAATAAAATATTAAAAAATTCATAAAAAATTAAGACATTCAATAATTTTAAATAAATAATCACTTTATACTAAATATTTCTTATAATAGAACGTATGAAACAAACTTTAGATACCTAGCTTGAGCATTTTTGGAGATATCGCACGTATTCCACACACATTTATCTAAACTATTACATAAAATTCAACAGCAGTTAAGTATAGCAACACTTGTAATATTTGCCGATAAATTTGGCAACCTTGGCAAAATAACTTGGCGAAATATCGCCAACTTGATGATTTTTCTTCTTTGCTCAACAGCTGCTAACAATATTTCCAGTTGTCAAGTTAGATTTGTGTAAAATATAAGTTAAGTGGGTACTTCAAAATAGTTTTAAATGAGTTTCATCAAGCAAATGACGAGTTTTATCCAGAAAATCGTCAAATATTAGCGTAATTTCAAAATTATAAACGTTGTCCCGTGGATTTTGTACGTCATTATTTCGTATTGAAAAAAATTGATTAAAGTCTAATTAATTATCTAAGGAATATTTTCGTATTGATTAAAGTCATTGCATTATCTAGAGAATATTTTAGTATTGAGTAAAGTCATAGTATTATCTAGGGAAATTATATGTTGCCCACATCATAATTTTATATTCAATACAAGAAAAAACTGATGTGGGCAGCACATAGCTTTCCTTACACAATACAATGACTGTACTTCTTGATAATGGTGTATATACACGGCACAATGTTTTGGGAATTGAATTAACATCACGTAATTCTATCGGAGCGATTTTGGCAACTTATTAGTCCAAATAAAATTACTATTTATAGACACATTCGAAATCCTTATCAAAATGCAATTAACATTTAATTTATATCGTATGAAATGAATGACAATTTTGAAAATTAGTTAACGTCAAAGTATAAAACTATTTGTAAGGGTAAAATAAACAAAATTAATCGTAGAATGTGTGGTAAAAAATTGGTGATAGTATTATAATATTAGAATAGTTATATAAGGATGTCTTTGTGGATTTAAACTTCACCCTCCTCTTTCTGCAGTCCGGCGTCCACCTGTAAAATGCATACGTCACAAAAGACAAAATATCGAAATACACATTACCTAATGGTGACACTTTTTCGGCAACTTAATTTTTTATTAAAAACATGATTTTCCACTTAAATTTTCAATTAACAATTCTACAATCCTTATTCATCAAGTTTCAATCTAACCTGGAGCCGAGTTTGATGACAACGCTGGATTTTTTTAAAGTAATTTTAAGTAAATTTTTAAGTAATTTTTAAATTAATTGATTATCTAAACTAGGAGTATTTATGGGGAATAGAAGGTGTAGGTTGTTGAGTCATTTGTAGGAGTCATCATAGCTAGGTTCATTTTGGGGCAGCTGTACTTTTTCTATATTTAACTCAGTACGAGTTTTCACATATCTTTCATCTCTGATGTCTCTCTCCTCTCTCATTACTTTCTGATCTCTGCCAACTTCTCTTTCACCATTAATTCTTATATTTGGTGTTTTTCTTGACCTGCTCTGCTGGCTCTTTTTCTTTCTCCCCTTTGTATATCTTTGGACTATTGGTAGTAGCACCCCATGCATCCCCATAACTCTGTCCCCATTGGCGGTAGATACCTGATGCGTGTCAATCTCACTAGACGGAGATACAATGGGAGTAACTGTCTGCGGTTCTTAGGCTCGCAAAATTCCACGTGACGTGTGGGAACTTATATTTGCCACACATAAATTTATTTGAGTTAATATCAACCACTAGAGCTCGTCTGATTAAGTCCATTTTCGCTGACGCATTCAAAGTTTATTGCCAAGCTCTTGTACATATTGTATTGCATTCTAAAATGTCTTATAAGCTACAACCTTTCAAAACCGTGCACTTCTGTCATCACACTTCCTCACTGTCTTCGGCCCCAGGCCCGCAAGGACCTGGCAACATTTATTGTTTACTGCAAAAAATAAATCGAAATAAATTAATATTAGCTTATTATACGGATTATTATTTTTCCATTCGTATTTATTTATTCTTTTACCATTCGTATTCTCTTTTAGAATTCGAAAATATTTTCTATTCTACTTATTTTTCGCATTTTTTTAGAATTTGTTTTTTTACCGCTGGTTAGGTCCACTCATGTAGCTTCGGAAACCGGTTAGTTGTCGCTTTTAAATTTAATAGGGCTCTTATTTTGATAGTTTCACCGACTAAACAAGCGCTATTCCTTCATTGTGTCCTAATTATTGTCCTTTCCTTCTTGATTTTTTACCAATTATTCTTCTTTAGCCGTTGGCAATTCCCTTTCCCTGCTTCATTCGTATTTGCTGTTCCAAAATCAGTCGTCGATCTACACAGTAAATCTGCAACCTTTGCTTATTTTTATCAGCTACTTTGTTGATAATTTCGGAAAACTGATAAAAAAACCCACAATCACAGGAGTTCACCAGCTTTAAAATTTTCTGTTAATTATTGTCTGCCGAAGTGGTAGTTCTATATATATATATATATATATATATATATAAGAATTTCAAACGAAAAATAGGGAAAAAAGCCAACAGGTAAAATGTGAAATGACCAAGGGGGATTGTGAACCCTTGTTCCCGGTTATAGCATGCTATTACACCATGGTAATACTCCCGGAACCGATACCTTCCTGAAGCTTTACTTCCGACTGCCAAATAAGCAAAAGATTATATTCAGAGAGCAAATACCAAAAAGGATAAAGTATTTCCAAACGAAAATTGGAAAGAATAAAGTTGACACAACTCCGAATCCACATCCTGAACAGGAAAGTTAATATCATATGTACAACAGTAACGGCAATGCCCATAAGAAGTGACACAGAGGTTCGTTGTTATAAGCATTTGCTGCTTGGTTACAGGTTATCGTTGCCATTTACTTTTTCAGATCTTTGAAATTCCCCGTATCAGCATAAAATGCATTGTTTTCATTACAACAAAGTGCATTATAATCGTATCTCAGATACCGTACTGGAAAATGCTGCTTCATTGCCTCTCTAGTTCTTTTTCTGTCGCTTACAATGCGATCTCTCTTGAAAGTATGGATGTTATTGTTTCTATATCAATGATTTAGTATAATATTTCGGAATATACTCTTATTTAAATTTGAATTCCAGTGAATAATAAAATTGATGTCGATTTTGAAAGATTATCTCTTGTCATATAATTTAGAATATAGTATGTCATTATCTTCATATTGGATACATATATCTAGAAAATTGACTGCGTTTTGTTCTTCCATTATAGTTTCGATCAGTTCCAAGTTATCAGGGTAGAAGCTGAAATCAAAATCCCTATTTGATCCCTTTTAATATAGAAACAATAAAATCCATAGTTTCCTTTACTATTAATAATATAAAATCAATACTTTATCCTTTTTGGTATTTGCTCTTTGAATATAATATTTTGCTTGGTTGGCAGTCGGAAGTAAAGCTTCAGGAAGGTATCATTTCCGGGAGTGTTTACATGGTGTAATAGCATGCTAGAACCGGGAACAAGGGGTCACAATTCCCCTTAACCATTTCACATTTCAGCTGTTGGCTTTTTCAAAATCCCTATTCGATCCCTTTTTATATAGAAACAATAAAATCCATACTTTCCTTTACTATCAATAATATAAAATCAATACTTTATCCTTTTTGGTATTTGCTCTTTGAATATAATATTTTGTTTATTTGGCAGTCGGAAGTAAAGCTTCAGGAAGGTATCAGTTCCGGGAGTGTTTACATGGTGTAATAGCATGCTAGAACAAGGGGTCACAATCCCCCTTAACTATTTCATATTTTACCTGTTGGCTTTTTTTCCTATTTTCCCTTTGAAATTCTTATTTATCCTTTTCTTGCAAGAGCAGCATTGCACCTTTTTTGATCACGGTCTCTACATTTTGCATGTATGTATTATAGTTCTGTACTTTTATGATGTTTACAACGTATATATATATATATATATATATATATATATATATATATATATATATATATATATATATATATATGTGTGTGTGTGTGTGTGTGTGTGTGTATGTATATTATCATAACTATCAGTAACCTTACTTCCCATTACAGATAGCGAATTTGCTTGAAACTTTCAGTAACACGATTGAAAATGTTTTACAGTGTATGTATAACTAATGAAGGTTGCTATTTTTATGTGAACGGAGGTGTGTGAGGTTTTGAAGGCTGTTTTGTGCCTTCGAAACAGTTCGAAATTATTTTACTTTCATCTTAAAGAATATTTAAACATTTAATATATTTACGAAATTGGAAAATTTAGTAGTAAATGTATAACATATGTTTTTACAGATAGAACATTAATATTTTTGCTACACAATAAACTGCAAAATGTAAAACTTATTTTATAGTTAGATTTCCTAACTCCAGTCATTATACACAGAAACATTTTCCTGTTCTAAACTAAATATAAATTATAGCTGCAGTGGAGACTAGCAATAAAAGAAAAATGTACTTGAATAATTTAATCGTGACAGCAGAGCACAAATACCCATCTTGAAGTTAACTTTTATTCACTTTATGGTATTATAACCAGAACATTAATAATGTCGAGGCAAATTACTCATCTAAGGAATTTTCAGGTACTTAAAATCTCAGAAATGTAATTATGTTTAGAAGTCTTTTCTGCTCCGGAATTTTTCTCAAAGCGGTAGAGCTTTAGAAGGCATCTAGTAACAAGTGCTAATTATAGATTAATTTTGTTATCAGAATCGTGTTATACAGTGTGCTTCAATATTGTGAAAACTACAAGTTGGATCTCTATCAAAAACTATGGAAAACATTATACATCAGACATTTTATGAGAATTTTGACAATTATCAGAAAATTTGCTGATTTAAAATGTTTTGAATGAACATTTTGATACCTTCTTTAGAAGAATTGTGCTCAAAGATGTAGTAAATGGATCATTATTTATGATAATAGTTAGTCAAGTACACTGTTAGTCAAGTCACTGTTAGTCAAGTACACTGTTAGTCATGTTAGTCAAGTGCATTGATCTTTTGGACTGTTCAGCAACGAAGAGTTTTCCTCCGTTTAAGTTTCTGTGTACTGAAAAGAAACCTTAAAGTACTTTTCTCTGATAATTAATAGTTATTTATGTAGTCTTTTGCATGTGAGTTTCTGAAAAATAATTCTAAACTTTTGTGGTTTGAAATGCACTTAATAGTTTTCAAATAAAAATATGTGGTTTCTCAAAAAAGGAAAATGTATTTCCCTACAAACTTCCTAAATCAGTTGATATATTTTACATTCAACAAAATCATCATTCAATAAACTTCCTATGCAATAAAATACCATTTAATAAAACGCTGTTTGTACGTCCAAACTAAATAATATATGCAGCGTTTTATCAAAACTGTGTTTCAAGTTTTGTTAGCCTAAATGATGGTTTATTAATAGGACATCTTATTAATGGGACATCTTATTAATGGGAATCTGTGTAAGATTCCCTTAAAGATTACTGTGAGGTTCAACCAAAGTAAAAAAAAAATTAAGTTACAGATAACTCTAAACACTTTACATTATTCTTTCATAAGTCCTTATGCTTGCCTTTAACTTTCAAGTTCTAGAGCGTTTCGTGTTCTAGAGCTACAAAAGTATGGTCAACTAATATCAAAGCGACTATACACTATCGATTGAAAAAGTTTGCAGTGCCTAAAACGACGAATTCAAGAATTTAGAATTCCCATCTTGAAAACAAAACAAGATAGGCAAAAAGATGTATTTACAAATTTTCAGAATGTTATCTATTTAGTATGGAAAGATGTGTGATTTTTTGACATATATGCAGACATGTAGAAATACATATGTATAGACATGTATGCACATGTATGCAGACGATTAAGAATGATGCCAATGCAAATAGATAATTATGCAAATGTTTCGTTATACTGAAGTATTTCTGAAATAAGTGGTGAGAAATATGCATGGAGAAATAATAATCCTTATAAAAAGCCAAATGTAATGCATTTAAAATTATCAGTTTTGTGATAAAATAATATTGTTTAAAAGAGCAGATAAATGATGCAGTACAATACCTCTTTGGTCGACATCATATTTTATCGTCTGTGTAAAATTATATGCAAACCGCACGTCTTTTAATACTAAATAGAGAACATTCTACTACTGTAATTGAATATTTTTGTATATTTCGCTTACTTTTTGTGATGGGAATGCTAATTTCTTGAATTCGCAGCTAAAGACGCTGTGATCTTTTTCAGTCGATAGTGTATAATCGCTTTTCTATTAGTAGACTCTACTTTTGCAGCGTTAGAACGCTCCAATAGAAAAAAAATAAAAGGATACATAAGGCGCTACGATGGAAACATATATACGACAATTTGGTGATTTTCGGGATGATAACATGTGAAATTATTAAGTACCAAATAAACTTATATTTCCAACTAAATTCCTTATATTTACATCTAACTAAATTCCCCATAAACCATATACTAAATTAGAATTTCCATCTAAAGCCATCTACTGGAATAGAATACTAACCTGCAGTTTAGTCTATTCTAAGTATTCTATACTAAAATATGTCTGTCTTCCTGTTTGTAAGTCTATTTGTGTCGCCTGTAGCGAGCAATCTAAACGTAAGCCCATGAAATTTGGTACAGAGGTACCTCGTATCTCGAAAGGAAACACCGCATAGAAATTTATTTTTAATTAAAATTAGTTTCTTTTTTATTAAATGTTGAAACTCCATTTTGAGCGATTTTTGCAAAATATTTTACTTGCGATCAAAAATATTTTCGTAGATTTTGCATCTTAAAACCATCAGACAAACCAAAGAATTATTTTTCAAAAGAGCTTTGACTGGAATCTGTACTAATAGCAGACAAATTATTGGGAATTTTTAAATACTGTATACTTTTCGCGTTTTGAGACGTAATCTATAATAATAACACATGTCTGTCTTTCTGTTTGTGTGCATTTGTGTCACCTGTTGTGCCACCTCTATTGCCACCAGCAGAAAATCTAAGCAATCTACAACTATGAAACTTTATATAGAGGTACCCTGCCTTTATTTTAATTCAAATGTGTATGTTATTTATTAAATGTTTAGCGTCATTTTGAACGATTTTGGCAGAAGACTGTTCCTTAGCGTAAAGTATCCACTATCAGAAAAATCGAATAATTATATTATTAGCAGGTTTTGAACTGAGTCTTTAATATTAGTAGACGAATGTTTAGAAATTTAAAAATTTATATATAATTTTAAGGTTTTAAAGACTGGTATTCTTTTAAAAATCTGAACGAATGAATGCAATTAACTCTTGCATTAATTTTTTTAATTACTGGCGCCGTCTGGTATATTTTATAGTTATATATAAATTTATAAATATCTAAAATTATGTTACTGACTAGCAGCATACCCGTTATTCGTACGGAGTATATAATATAAAAAAACTTAAAATGCACAATCATGTTCAAATTCCTATAATATTCTAAATGGTATTGTTATTCTAAGAGTTCTATTAAAATATTTAAATTAATGTTTCTAAAAATAATTAAGAATCTCTGTTTTTACTTTATAAAATTATCTTTCCAGGAAGATCTGACGAATAAAATATCCTAGTTCTGCTTGAAAACAAATTTTCAAAAAATATGAAATTAAGTCAATTTATGAAAAAACAAACGCGCTAAAGTCGTATGGGCAAATACATCCTTACTGCTTATAATTCTCGAATATTAGAAGATATATATACCTGTGTATCGGTAGAAGATTACCCGTCTACAATATATGAGTTTCAAATGTATTTGCCAAAAAATAACAGATAAATTATTAAATTGAAAATATCAATTATCCCTCCAAACTTTAAACCCAAAGACCGTAATTGATGCCAATATATGCCAAAATGAAAGTGTTTAAATTGTATGCGAAGATACACATTCTACTTACATTATCGTAGATTAGAAAATATACCCATGTCTTTTGAAGATTACCCGTACTCCATAGCCGTTATTCTTACGGAATATATAATATAAAGAAGTATAAAATTCGCAATCATGTGCAAATTCCTATAGTATACTAAATGACATTGCTATTCCAAACATTCTATTAAAATATTTATATTAATTCTCATAAAAAGAAGTTTAAGAAACTCTGTTCTCGCTATGCAAAAATTTTCTTCACGGGCAGATCCGAAGAATAAAATAGCCTGATCCCAAGCGCTACTTGGATCGGAAGATATACCCGTAATACTTACATTACCGAATATTAGAAGATATACAAATGTAATAGTATAAATTTACCTGTACAACAATATATGAATTTCAAAAACCTTTGCCAAAATAGACAGATGACGTGATAAAGTGAAAATATCAATAATCATTAAACTAGAGGGCCATAATTGATTCCAATATATGTCAAAATGAAAAAAATTATAATTGAAGGTATAACCGTGCTACATATATTTTAGAAGATATACCCGTGTACTGGTAGAAGATTTTCCCGGACTACAATATTTGAGATTCAACCGTTTTGGGCAAAATAAAACAGTTGACATAATAAATTGAAAACATCAATAATCCCTAAGTAACCTTAAACTTGAAGGGCCGTAAATGACATAATTTAGTCAAAAATGCGATTTCGATAAAATATTATTCATATACAATTTTTTATTATTTTAATTGGAAAAGATTTAATAAAAATCATCTGCCGCATAAACACATTGCATTTCAACCCGTTGCTAAGGGACATGATATCATTTTGTTCAAATAAATTTACTGGAAAAAATATCGTCTGCATAATGCAATGTATATGAAAGGTTTAACTTGTGCGTTTTCAATTAATATCTAGACAACCCTGGTACATACAAACTCGAAACAGGAACTAAATTTTAAGTGGGGCTATTCCAAGCCCACAAAATTTCATCAAATTCGGTTCAGTCGTTCTCCCGTGATGACGAGACAAACATACATACAGGCAGACAGACAGATTTTCAGTTTTATTTATATAGACTAGCAGCATACTCGTTCTTCGCGCGAAGTATATAATATAAAGAAACTTAAAATTCACAATCATGTGCAAATTTCTATAGTATTCTAAATGGCACTTTTAATCAAAATATTCTGTTAAAATATTTAATGTAATGCTTCTCAAAATAAGTTTAAGAATCCCTGTCCTCGCTATAAAAAATTATCTTCACAGGTAGGTCTGAAGAATAAAACATCATGGTCCCTTTTGTATTTAAGGAAATTTACAAAAAATGTGGAATTAAATCAGTATATGCAAAATAAAAGCGCTAAAATTGTATGGGACCCGTACTACTTATATACGTGAATATTAGAAGATATAACCTGTATTAGTAGATTACATGTATAAATCGAAAATATCAATAAACCCATAATCTTTAAATCTGAAGGTAGTAATTGATTCCAATATATGCCAAAATGAAAGTGCTAAAATTATATGGAAAGATATACCCCTACTACTGATAATGTCGTAGATGAGAAGATATACCCCTACTACTGATAATGTCGTAGATGAGAAGATATGTCCAAGTGTTGGTAGAAGATTACCCGTATTACAATACGAGTCTCAGAAATCTTTGCCAAAATAAAACAAGTTATGTAATAAATTGAAAATATCAATAATCCCCGTAATCTTCATACCAGAGCAGTACTTGATTCCAATATATGTCAATATATGTCTAAATATATGCCAATATAAATGTACTACTTATATTATCGTGAATTACAAGATATACCCGTGCATTTGTAGAAGATTACTCGTACAACGTACAAGATATAAGTTTGAAAAATTTTTCTCGCAATAAAACAATGCCATAACAACTTAAAAATATCAATAATCTCTGAATCAATAATCCCCGAAAATATCAATAATAATAATGTTTGAGCCTGAAGACAGTAATTGATAGTATCTAGTCAAAAATGCAATGGCAATGAATTTTATTATATATACATATCTTCTTTATTCAAACCGGAAAATGTTTAATAAAAATCATCTGCTGCATAAATACATTGGATTTAAATCCGTTGCTAGGCAAAATGACATCATTTGCTTCAAATAAATTGGTGGGCACATATCGTTTGAATAATGCTATCTCTATGGAAGATTTGCCGACATTTTCGTCAATTTAGAGAAATTTTAAAAAATCGCCAAATTTATGCAAGTGGGACTATAGAACAGGCAGTCCCACATGGCGACAAATTGACAAAACATTATTACAATACTAAAACGAAACACAATTAATTTCATTTATTTAGCACAATTTTATCAATTTCAATATATTTTTATGGATTTACAAACAATTTTATAAATTTGGCAACATTTTAAAAATTATCTAAATGTGTCACTATGTAGGACGGTTGGACTGATTGAAAAATGCTAACTAAACATTATTTCAGTACTCTCTTTTAACAAAACAAAATAAATCTCATTGATTTGCGTCGTTTTTAACAATTTGGCGATATTTTCGTCAATTTGACAACATTTAAGAAACTTTGCCAAGTTAGCGATATCCCGCCAAATTCGTAGCTCTGAATTTGAAGATCTGAATAAAACATCCTGTTCTCGTTTGTATATACTAAATGAAAACACTAAAATTGTATTAGGAAGTATACCCTTTCTACTCTTTTTCTGTTTCAAGAATCGGCTAAATGAATTTATTGGCTAAACGCATTTTATGAGTTTATTAGTTAAACGCAATATATAAGCTTGAAAACTTTTTGCTAAAATAAATTAAAGTGATGTGTACAGTCCGCAATTAATATTATTAAAATAAAAATCAAACCGTTCATTTATAAGATATATTTTTATATACACTTATTTATAATTTAAATCGAAAAAATAATAATAAACATTAACAAACACATTTGATTTAATTACGTTGCAGAGCAATATGATATAAGATAGAATCTTCCTCATAAAATGCAACTAATTAAATAACCATTTTTATGTCTTAATACTTTTCATTGTTGAGTAAAAACTTGTAAAAAATATACTATGGTGATAGATTTTCCATTTAATTTGTTGTTTCACGTTTAAAACTAACGACTTTCAACCTTTTCGTTTGGAGGAACCAGGGAGTTAGAAAGTAGAACTCCTAGAAAAAAGTTTCCTTTTTAATTAATATCGCGACAACCCCTGGTCTTATAAAATTCGAAACTTAAACTCCATTTATGTGGGGCTATTTCAAGTCTGTACACATAATTTCGTTAAATTAGGTTCAGCTGTTCTCCCGTGATGATAAAGTAAATGAAAGTTTAGTATTTCACTAATATCTCGTGAACTACTGATAGTAAAAAGTCGAATCATGGACTAAATTTTAAGTGGAGATATTTCAAGGCAACCCACAGAATTTCATCAAATCGGTTTAGCCGTTCTCCAGTGATGATTTGACAAAAAATCAGACAGACATATTTTCGATTTTATTTATATAGATAGCACCATATGTAAGCTTTTGGATTTGAGAATTATGAATTTAATGCCACACACCTCATAAGCCTCATAAGACTCTTACAAACTTATTGCTTTCACTATTATACGAAGCATAAGGTAGAGAAAGTATTTTTAAGGGCACAAAAATTCGATTTCATGTTTGCGACGGAAGTTCACGTTTCAGCATCCGTGATGCCGAGCCAGAGTTTCTGATGTGATGTCTGTGTGTATGTGTATATATGTGTATGAGTATATGTGTGTATGTCTATATATGTGTATGAGTATATGTGTGTATGTGTATATATGTGTATGAGTATATGTGTGTATGTGTATATATGTGTATGTGTATATGTGTGTATGTGTATATATATGTATGAGTATATGTGTGTATGTCTATATATGTGTATGAGTATATGTGTGTATGTGTATATATGTGTATGAGTATATGTGTGTATGTGTATATATGTGTATGAGTATATGTGTGTATGTGTTCCGTCAAACTGTAGATGCGATATCTCACGAACGAATGGTACGTTTTGAACGAATTTTGTACAAATATTACAATTGATGAATACTTGATCATTATTGATTAAAGTAAAATCGAATTCTTGGAAACCCTCCACATTTTCAATTGGCATTTAATAAAAATTCCCGAAAAATTCAAAATCTTCAATAAATTTACATAAATAATCAGTTATAATGTAATTTTTTATTAGAAAACCAATGACATACAGTTTAGATCGCAAGCAGTTATGGTTCCTGAGATATTGCACGTTTTCAAATAAATTCATAAAAATCGCTTAAATTAAAAAAGAGCATTAACTATTGTAATATATGTTAACTTTTCATCTATATAAATAAAATTGAAAATCTGTCTCTCTGTCTGTCTGTCTGTTTGTCCCGCCATCACGGGAGAACGGCTGAACGGCATTTGCTGAAATGTTGTGGGTGGCCTGAAAATAGCCCCACTTAAAATTTAGTCCATATTTGGAGATTCTACGATCAGTGATTCTCGAGATATTAGTAAAAAACAAAAATTTCGTTTGTCTCCATCATCACGGAAGAACTGCAGAACCGAATTTGATGAAATTTTGTGGATAGCATTGAAATAGCTCCCCATAAATTTAGCCCAAGGAGTATCTAAGTACGAGTGTCTAAGACCAGGGGTTGTCGAGATATTAATAAAAAACGAAACTTTTTCCTAGGAGTTCTACTCTCTAACTCCGTGGTTTATCCAAACGAAAAGCTTGAAAATCGTTTGAAAGTGAATTAAATTTTATCTCTGAGTTTGATGGGAGATTTCTTGCGCCAATTAGTCACTTTCTGAAAACTTGAATTGTTTGAAACATGATTTAAATGGGAAATCTATCTCCATGGTTTATATTTCACAAGCTTTTCCTGAACAATAAAAAGTATAATGAAATCAAAATGGTTATTTAATTTCGAAGTTTATGAGGAAGATTCTATTTTATAACATGTTGCTCAGAAACGCAATTAAATTAAATCTGTTTGTTAATTTTAATTATTATTTTTTCGATTTGAATAATAAATAAATGGATATAAAAATATATTTCAGAAAAAAACGATTTGATTTTTCTTATAGCATTTTTAACTGGATAATATCAATTACGGTCTTCAGGTTTAAAAGTTATTATTATTGATATTTTCGGGGATTATTGATTCAGGGATTATTGATATTTTCAAGTTATTATGCAACTGTTTTATTACGACTAAAATTGTTTAAAATCATATATTGTACGTTATACGAGTAATCTTCTACTAATACACGGGTATATCTTCTAATCTACAAGAATATAAGTAGTACAGGTATATTGGCATATGTTTTGATATATTTTGGCATATATTGGAATCAATTGCGACCTTCTGGTATAAAGAGTACGGAGATTATTGATATTTTCAATTTAATACGTCATCTTTTTTCTTTTGGCAAATATTTTTGAGACTCATATTTTAATACGGGTAATCTTCTACTAACACACTGACATATTTTCTAATCTGCAGCAATATAAGTAGTACGAGGTTGCATATATTGATTCAATTCCTTTTTTTTTGTAAATTTGCTTACAAAAGGGACCCAGGATGTTTTATTCTTCAGATCTGCCCGTGAAGATAGTTTTACATAGTTAGAACATATATTCTTAAACTTCTCTTTAGGAGCAATAAATTTAATATTTAAACAGAATTTGCACATGATTGCGAATTATAAGTTGCTTTATATTATATACTCCGTACGAAGAACGGATATGCTGCTAGTATGTAATATAATTCGGTATATTTGTTAACGTCATTCGCGTGGATGGAATTTATTCCATTCACAAGAGAAGAAAATTTCGTTAATTGTTTTGCATTTTGAGGACTAACAGTTTACAAATAGTCATTTATATATAAGAAAAGCTTTTATTTCCGTTTATCTGTAATGCTTGGCAATAAATTTGTTGAACTAAACGACTAAATTGGAGAAATTTTTCCAAAAATGACCCGGATGAATTTGTCCCATAATGACAAAAATATAGTTAAAATTAACAAACGAAACTAAATTAACGGAAATGACAACACATTGCTGAATTATTAAAATATTTTAATGTATGGACAGTATTGCTTACTGCGAATACTTCGATATTGATAATTATCAAATTAGAGTGTCGCGAAATATAAGTCAATTGGACACTTCGAAATAGTCTTACATGTTGTCATCTGGAAAATCGCCAAATGTATAATTCAACGTACAATACATTGTACCATGCATCTTATACATCACTTTTTCACTGTGAAAGATGTAAATTCATTGCATTATATATGCAAAGTCATGTGCTGCTCACATCGTTTATTTTTTGATCTCTCTATAATAAAAAAATATAGCTGACTTCTCAGCCGCCGCTGTTCGACAAATTTCGCGCCCCTCGAGGTTTTCTGTCACCTACCACAAAAAGTATAGCATAGAAAAATACGAAATTTTGTACATTTGCAGAGAAATATTACTAAAACATACTGAAATGAACAGTTTTTTCGAGTTTAAGTTAGTTTAGAAGTATTTAAATTCACATTCAAAGGAATATTATTTGAAATGCGAGTTCGCGTCTTGGAGAAACTAACAATTGCAAGACCTCAAAATTTCGTAGACATGCACTTATATATTTGAATTTTTTTCAAGTCGGACCCCCTTTTATAACGCTTTCCAACGTAGGTATTTATGATTTTGTCATTCTGTCTGTCTGTTTGTTTGTCCGTTCGCACTATAACTGCCGCAAAAATGACTTTATAAAAATTACATTTTGGTATGTTGTTGTGACAGGGTGTGGGACATATGGGAATGTAAATGAATAATATCACCCAATTAGTTTTGGATTGAACCCTTGTTGAAAATGTGGAAATACATTGAACCTTATGGGCCCTAATTTCAAAAATTTTTAAGCGAATTTAAAGTTCACAAATTGCTTCGAAAATTTTAGGACATATTTAAATTATCCCATAGAATATATAAAAAAAATTTCAGAAAAATATCCTCGGTATTTTTAAATAAAATTCAAAATAATAATTAGACCTATGATATATGAAGGGATCACTTGACTTATTGCAAATTAAAATATGACATCCATTTTTATGTGTTCCTATGTGTCAAGATCGTGATTTTTAAGGAGCTTTTAAATTTATATTTAGTGTTGCATCCATCCCAAAACCGCTTTTTTTGCTTATTTTCTATGTATCTATATTCTGTGCCAACGCAATTACAACATTTTTAGTTTACATGATCATCAGGCTTTAATTATTTCTACACCGGAGCCTAATTTTAATATATGCAGAATGTAAACAAATCAAATGATTGTAAGATGAGTTGTATAATTTTTTTTCACGGCAAATATTTAGCTCTGGAGGCCGGTATATAAGTGATATCAATGAAATATTCATTGATTTTACATAGAGAAGCAGACGATTTTATAGCAATATCTTTTAAGATTCCAGGTAAAATAAATTACTGTAGTATTGTGACAATGAAAAAAATATGTCCTCTAAATGTATCGCATGTTTGTGATGTTTAAATAAAATTTCATTTCAGTTGGAAAGTGTTTCATAATCAATACTTTATGCAAGATTGATCTTTCTTGATTTAAATGTCGATTTAGTTTAAGAGTTATACTATTTTTTATGCAGTTCTGAAGTGAAAATGTTTCAGTGAACAATCGTTCGTAATAGCAGGTGGCGAAAAAGCGTTTGTAATAGCAGGTGGCGAACAAGCGTTTGTAATAGCAGGTGGCGAACAAGCGTTCGTAATAGAGCTCGCGAGGCAGGCTCAGCAAGCGCCAGCGTGTAGAACACGCGCGAAGCGAGTTACTGGGTTTGCATGTATAGTGAGCAGGGGACCTGGAGACCGCGCGGGGTGATATAGCTCTCAATGTAAGTTATGGGAGTTGGTGAACGTCAGTTAATAAGGGGACGAAATCTCAACGGGGTCTATTACGCCTGCGGCGAACGCCAGCCATGAATGAGCTGAAGCGAACATGGGGCGGAGTACTGAAGTTTGACGAGCGGCAGCGAGCTTAGGCCACACAGTCGGTCGTGTGCGCCGGCAGCTTTGAAAGAGCTTGCCAAACAATCTCTAGGTATGGATGAGCGTCAATTAACAAGGAACGGTCTGCAAGAGCATGTTACGCCTGCGTAGCAGGCGGTAGGAAATTGCTCGCGATGCTATCTCAGTGAGCGTCAACGACTAGAAGGCAAAGCTATTTACTGGGGTTGGCAAGCAGGAATTAGAGCCCCCAGTTATATTTAGATTGCCAGTGATGTCATATCCAAAATGGAACTGTATGCAATCTAATAATAAATCTATTATAGAATCACAATATAAATCTATAGGGCTATGATGTAG
Organism: Amaurobius ferox; assembly: GCA_951213105.1. Lineage (NCBI taxonomy): Eukaryota > Metazoa > Arthropoda > Arachnida > Araneae > Amaurobiidae > Amaurobius > Amaurobius ferox. The sequence continues at coordinate 81,511,905 of OX578142.1, read as the reverse complement.
ACGTGATTTGTAGGGTTGTGATTTAGAAACATACTCATTGTTAAATATTTTATGACACCCCCCTATTTTTAGATTGTAATTGAAATCCTAATATATATTGTTATTTTTAATTAAGAAATAGGAAAAATAGTTTTGAAATAGATAATTGTGATTAATATCCTTCAGAGAAGATGTTTTAGTTAAGTGTAAAGATTATCTTTGCTGCCAATAAATGTATGTGAAACATCTGAAAATTTAAAACGTCCTAAGGGTAAATTATGAAGAGCACAGTAATGAAAGGAAGATGTCTAGGTGTGTGTGTGTGTGTGTATATGCAGTCGGCAGCAGAAAATCTAAGAGCTGTACAACCATGAAATTTGTACACGAGTACTTCCGAACCCAACTATTTGCACTTCGGCAATATTTCCTTAATTTCGCATAAGTTTTTTAGTTATGGTATGTTTTATCCCGATTAATAACGCTCTTGGTCTGAATTCACATAAATCCACTCCTTAGCAACCTAAAACATTCTCACAAAGTTTCCATTCTGACATCATCGAAAAACCATTTTTCAAATGAACTGTGAATGGAAACCATGCGTCAATTAAACAACTTTTGAATTTTTGAAACATATGTACTTTTTGTGCGTTTAAAACCTCTCCGATTTTTATATTACGTTATGCAGAAATTGACTATCCACTCATTATTCATTTTTAGCACGTTCTTACGACATCATAGATTATTCTAAAACATAAATTCATGAATCCATCCATTGATTAATTATGAATATTATATCCGAGGCATGTTTTTTTTTATTTTTTGAGCGATTCTCCCAGGCTGTCATAAATCTCGTATCCCTCCCGAGGTAGAAACGGATCGGGTAAATAGCTACTCAGTTTATGGTAGGGGCATGGATATTTAGGGGTGGACTGAGAGGGGTTGTGTGTGGGTTTTCGCGATAGCGCCTTTTCGCCTGTTTCATGAGGAGTGGAATATGCGGTCATTTCGAATACTGATTTTTTTTTTTTTTTTGATTTCGTGGAGAGTCGCATGCGATTTGATTCGCCCAATTTTTGGATCTCAACTATTTTGAATTATGGTCAAATGCATTATTTAAGCAGCGGGTGCTTATTTAATTATTTATACTTAGTGGACGCTTATTTAGAACCAGGACAACCGCGGGTACTTCATTCTAGTATATATATATTTAAAACTTAAATGCATTCATAAAAACGTTCTTCTACGTAGTAGGAAAATCTTTTATAATTTGATTGCGGAACCAAAGAAATTGGAAAATATCTTCTAAAAATGGTCTTCCAAAGTAGCATTAAGGCATAAAAATAAAGGGAGAGAGTGTTAATGCCTAAAAGGGTATACATAAATGCAAATAGCTGAACGAAATACTAAAAAGTGTGTAATGCAATATAAATGCAAATGAGTTGAAATCAATACAATTCTCAGAGCTAATGAAATTATTACTCCATCGAGAGCTCATGTATGTTAGAAAATTTTCTCCAGGACCTTTTTGCAGGCTATGCTCTAATTCCTTTTTTTTCTTCTTGTATTGCATACTAAATGGAACGTTTGTGAAATAAAGTACATTTGCATTAGATTTTCCTTCTCAATTTTCCACTGATTGCGTGGAAAGATTAGAATTAATATTTGGTTTCTTGCGTGACAAATTCGATTCAGCAAAAGAAGTATTTGTTTGAAATGCTCTGTGTGCCCTTTCGAGTGATATCGATCTTCCATAGCTCAAGGTCTTTGATAAATCACCTGTTAAGGTTTAGTAGAAATGTTCCTTTGAGGAAATTCGAAAGTGTGTAGGATTTTCGCATCTTGCTTCCTTGCCGGATCAGATAGTTTTCCGATTAAAAGACGTGGGAGGAGAAATACAAAATTAAGTACGTATTTAGAAATGTTAAATTATCTGAAATATCTAAATGCATTTTTGCAAAAATATTCATAGTTTTCCTAATGTTGAATTATAAATTAAATGTACATAAAAAATTGCATGACGATGTCATATTTTATTTTACACTGAATATTTTATGTAACATATGCGTAATAATTTCTCCTGATGTGGATTCATTAAATTTTAGCAAAATAATTTGATCTTCACTTAATGAATTCTGATTTTAATTTGCTTTTGAAAACATATTTGTATAGAAAAGGGAATTGAAAACTATACTAAAATTTCATTCGAGATATAATATGAAAATTTAATCAATCTAGCGATTAATGAAATTCACTTAATTAATTAATTATTAATTAAAATCTATATTAATATTTAATTTCGGTTAGAACTAAACTTGAAAAAATATCTGAAAATAATTCATCAGTTTTGTTAAGGAATTTAAAATTCAAAGCATACGCATTTTTATTAGTTTTTAAAAGAACTGAAGGAATTTTGAACGCATCAATTACAAAATAGACAGCCACATGGAAACGAAATAAAAAAAATCTGATGTGGGCAACACATGACTTTCCTTATATAATGAAATGAATTTACTACTTTTACAGTAAAATAAATAGGTTTTTCTTCTAGTAGATACTAATATCCTTTCCAAGATATTGACTTTTCGACAATTAGTCGTCATTTTCATTGATTATCGTCATTTTTATCCATTTGGCGAGATTTTCGTTAATTTGGCAACATTTCAAAAAGTCGCCAAGTTGGCGACATTCCGCCAATTTTGTCGCCAAAATCTCGCCAAGCGTTGTGGACAAAGAAATAAGTTATATATATATATATATATATATATATATATATATATATATAACTTATTAGATATTGAATTTTCGACATATATTATATAACTATTATTATATATTTATATATTATATAACTTATTAGATATTGAATTTTCCACAATTAGTCGTCATTTTCATTGATTTAGCGTCATTTTTATCCATTTGGCGAGATTTTCGTTAATTTGGCAACATTTCAAAAAGTCGCCAAGTTGGCGACATTCCGCCAATTTCGTCGCCAAAATCTCGCCAAGCGTTATGAACGAAGAAATAAGTTATTCTTACAGCAGATAAATTGGCGTTCAAATGCAAATGTATCACTCAAAGTATCTTTTTTCATGAATGGAACGAGCTAGATCCACGAGAATGATGTCACCCAATTTATCGCATGATATTATATATGAAAAGTGAACATGTTTCTTGTCGTACGGCATGCACGACATTTCGTAATTCAAATTACGGATGCCAACATAGCCATTTCGAAATTCCAATTGCGGATGCCAACCTAGCTAATGAGCTATTTAAATGCTGCAGAGGGAGCCAATGGCAATACTAACATAAATAAGCAGCGCATCCCCTTCTTCACGTCAACGAATCAACAACGACACTACAATGTGAAAAGAAAAAGGTTTGAGAGAATGTTCTAGAACTTTCCAAGAGATGCAATTTCGACAGCGTCCTAGACGCACCTGAAGTTTTTGGTAGTCGTCTTAAAACTCTCGAACGAGTCAGCATCATGTTTTTGGTTTTTGTAAAAAAATGTCTGTAGATTGTAAGCAATAGAATGGTAGCCTGCGCAAGTACGCGAAGTGCAACGATTTTCCCACATCAGTGAGATGGCACGAATATGCACGTATCAAAGAGTAGAGGTAACCGATTTCAATTGTCACTATTAGCACGGAAGGTACACCTTTAACGAGTATTAAGATAATTAACTACCAGTTCGTATGAGTAGATCATATGAACGAGTGTATAAATATTGAACTATAAGAATTATTCCTTATAGATTGTTTAAAGCAAACTGTTATTTAAGAAATTGAAGCCAATGTTTTTTACGTGTGTAAATATATATTAATGTAATATTGTTAGTATTATGTGTCTTTAAATAATTGATTTAATCATAATATAATTACTCCAGATTATAGTGGATATATATTAAGTAAAATATTAAAATAAATTGAGCAGTAAGCAATGAGTATTTCTTTATGTTTTGTGCGTTCCTCTCCGCAGCTTGTGAACCTGGGGCTACATGCTCCACCCCTAGCGACGGCATCATAGGTAAGTCCTACACTGGTAAATTTTGATAAGGACAAATTTACCTTATGACATGATGTCGCCGCGCGAATTGGTGCCGTATGTGGTCAAGCTCGGAGAGAATTAATTTTCATAAGAAAAAAAAAAAAAAAATACAAGTAAAAGGCAAAATTAAATTTAATAATAAGTTTGAATATAATATTGAATTTAATAATAAGTTTGAATATAATAGTAAATTTAATAATGAGTTTGAATATAAAAGTGAATTTAATAATAAGTGGAATGTAATATTGAAGTTAACAATGAATTTAATAATGAGATATAACTCAGTAGAATGATAAGAAAATGCATGAAAATGATAATTTAAATATGTATTATATTATTGTGTATATATGTGTGTATTAGTGTAGATATTTAATATAGAGTCAGAATTGTATAACAGTGTATTAAATCATGGCGCCGAATAAAACTAGGCAAACAAATAAAAGAGCGAGGCAAGATCCGCCGATTAATGTAAATAGCAGTATAATAGATAGTTCGGCAAATAACGCGATCCAGATACAGATGCCCGCAAATCAAGCGCAGCAAAATACATCGTTGCCAATTATGCAGATGTTACCATCATTTGATGGACAAAAAGAAAATAATGTCAATTTCTTTATCATACAATTTAAGGAAATAGCGGAGTTAACATCATGGTCCGAACAAGAGAAAATTATAATTGTCAAATCAAGATTAAAGGGAAAGGCTCAGCAATTTTTGGCAGAGAATATTGTTCTACAAAAGGAAAAATCATATGAAAAATTCATGGAGTTATTAAAAAACAAATTTGAAAGGAAACAAACATTAGTGCAAAAACACAACAATTTTAACAATCTGAAACATTTACCAAATATGACAATTAAGGAGCTTGAACAAGAAATCGAAAACCAGGCGATAATTTTTCTAGAAATAGATGAAACAATGGACGCAAATGTAAAAAAAATTACAGAGAAAATTAAACTTACTAAATTTTTGCAAATAGTCAGAGAAGATTTAAGAACAGAAATAAAAAAAAATGACCCGAAAACCTTTGACGAAGCAGTGAAAATAGCTGAGGTGATAGAATCCGCATTGGAGGAAGATAGTGATTGTATAAATAGTATTGAAATAGAAAATAAAATAATTGAGAATGTAGAAATAAATCATGTAAAAACTGAAAATAATGCAGAAAAGCCGCCACAGAAATTCTGTATAGCGTGCGGTCGCAACAATCACTGGATGTCAGAATGTTTTACGCTGCAAAAAGTACAAAATAATTTAAAAAGGGCATTCACAAATGAAAACAGTAGTCAAGAAACTACCAATTTTCAACAAAGACCCACTAATCAAAATAATTATGCACACTATAGTAGGGCGAATTTCAGAAGAGGCAATTTCATAAATAACCGGGGTATACGGCGTCGTGCAGGAAATAACAGACAATTTCAAAGTAATAACAGAAGATCATATCAGAATAATGGACCACATTATGAAAGCAATCATAGGCAATATCAGAATAATGAATATTTAAACTAAGAAAGGGACCTCGAAATAAAAGACAAACAGAAAGTTATAAGGCATCAAATAAGGATTCGAGATCCCATAAAATTGCAAGCAAAATTAATAAGGATGCACAAAATTTAAATGAACATCTACTGAATTCAACATATGGACAGAGTGACGCATTGCCAATGATTAACATTAATTTAGAAAATATAAAAACAGTGGCTCTCATAGATAGTGGCGCAAGTGTCACTTTATTATCAGATAACATTTTTCAAAAAATCAAAAATAAAATTAAAATTAACTATTTATCTAGACAAGTAAAAATACAGACTATGACCAAAGAAAACATTCAATTTTCAAAATGCATCAGCTTTAGCTTTAAAATTGAAAACAAAAGATGCAAAAATTCTTTTTTCATAACTAAACAATTAAACAACACACCCTATGAAATAATCTTAGGATTTGATTTTCTCAAAAATCATCATGCCATAATTGACACAAATAAATTAATATTAAAATTTGTCAAAGAATCCATATCTATACCATTTCAAGACAAAAATCAGAAAAAAGCACAGGAACCAGAAAATAATTATACAAGAGTTGAACATATTCAATGCTTAAATGCAAGCTTAGCGCATAAAATTAAATTACTCCCTCAAGAAACAAAATCAATAAAATTAAAATTAAATGAAAACTATTTTGAGGATAAGGAGGTATTGTTAAATATTACAAATTCATTAAAAGATTTACACGCTGAGCATTCTTTACATTATGTAAATAATAGAAAATTTATTTCTACTCTTTTAACAAACAAAACAGAAGAAGAGATTCATCTAAATAAAAATATGATATTTGGTACTGTAACACCGCAGTTTGAAATGTATGAAGAGAAACATGATACTGATAAAATTTTACAGATTAACAATATCGAAAGCTTAAATGATCCACAAAAAATGGACATTTCAGCGTTACGAAAAGCGGAATTAACACCGCAAGATTTTAAACTAGATCACTTACAAGAAAATGAAAAACATATATTGCTAAAATTACTGTTACAAAATTATGATGTATTTTCGAAATCATACAAAACGCTGGGAATGACGGAAGAAATAGTACCGGAATTTAATTTACTACACCAATACCCAATTCAATGTAAACCTTATCCCTTGCCAAAAATGTTAAAACCTGTACTCGAAAGTGAGATAAAACAATTGTGTGAAGCTGGAATTATACAAAAATCTACAAGTAATTATGCGTTCCCATGCTTATTGATAAAGAAGAAAGCCAGTATTAATAGTAATAATGCCAATAAAGAACAAAAATATCGTTTAGCCGTAGATTACAGGCTACTTAATCAAATTACTGAATTACTGCCCGTAAATATTGGTAAAATTAGCGACATTCTGCACAACATCGCAGGCCACAAATTATATACTGTAATTGATTTAAAAGCCGCGTTTTTTCAGATAAAAATCAAACCTGAATATGGGTCGATACTCACATTCGTAACGAAGGAAGCCGCCTATAGCCCTAATAGAATGCCTTTTGGCGCAAAAAACTCATCAGCCTATTTCTCATTACTAATGATGAAATGCTTAGGAGATTTAAAAGATCAGAAAATTGAATTTTATTTAGATGACATTGTAATTGCCGCAAATTCATTCGAGAAAATGTTGGAGAAATTAAAAACGGTATTTTCGAGATTAGCAAAATTTGGTTTAACCATTGACCCTTCAAAATTACAAATGTGTAAAGAGAACATTAAATTTCTAGGATTTAAAATAAGTAAGGAAGGCATAACACCTTCAGATGATAATGTACAAAAAATAACGAATTTCCCTGTGCCAACAACAGTAAAAAAAGTAAAATCATTTTTAGGTTTATGTAATTATTTTAGGCAGATCATACCAAATTTTTCTGAACTATGCAATCCATTAATTGAATTAACAAAGAAAGATAAAAAATTTATATGGACGGAGAAATGCGAAGAAGCCTTTGTAACATTGCAAAACGCGATTTTATCGAAACCGGTAGTCAAGGCAGCTGATATGTCAAAGCCGTTCTTCTTGTCGACTGATTGTTCAAAAGTAGCCGCGTCAGGAATTTTACTTCAATCAGTGAACGGAAATTTTCATCCTATCGAGTATTATAGCAGGAAACTTTCAGACAGTGAAAAGAAATATCCGAGCATGAAACTAGAATTGTTAGCAATTCACGACGCTATAATACATTTCAAAGATTTTTTATATGGTACGCATTTTACGGTATTTACGGATTCGAAAGCGTTAACGCACTTTATTAATTTGGAAAATCAAAATTCTGATTTAATCGCAAGGTGGTTATTAAATTTACAACAATATTCTTTCGATATAAAATACATTAAAGGACAAGATAATCCCAGTGATTTTATGTCGCGACAAATTTTTTCTGAACAAACTAAGAATAAATTAATAAATAACATTATTGCTAATGACAGCGCTATAACAATAGCCAAAATTTTAGAAGAGCAAGCAAAAGATAGAGAGATAAAGAAAATTATTAACGGACTAAATGCAAAATGTAAACAGCCAAAATATGTAAATAAATTTTATAAAGATGTAAATACGGGTTTAATTATGATAAAGACTGCTAGAAATATCAGAAATCCTATGCAAAAGGACAGAATTCTAATACCTCACAGTCTAAAATTCGCAGTTATTGAGTTAGCTCATACACCACATTTTGGAGTTGAAAAAACCTATCAAATTCTGAATAGAAAGTATTACTGGAAAGGAGCATACAGTGATGTAAAGAATTTTTGCGCATCATGTGATGCATGTTTATGTTACAAAAATAAGGCTATAAGACCTATGCCATTACAACATGTGCCACGTCCATGTCAACAAAATCACACGGTGGCATTAGACATTGTAGGGAAGCTACCGAGAAGTAACGGACAGCACGAGTACATCATAACGATGATAGACCATTACTCGAGATTCCTGGAGGCAGTACCCGTGAGAAATATTACAACTGCGAGTGTATTACAGGTCCTAACGAATTGGATCTCACAAAATGGCGTTCCTATGTGGCTGCTGACTGATAATGCTCGGCAACTGAAAAGGGAGGAATTTAAAAAATTCGCAGAGCAACATGGTATAAAATTGAAATATACTTCAATTTACAAACCCAGCTCAAATGCAATTTTAGAAAGAAGCCACTTGGGAATAAAAAATTCTTTGGCAGCAATGGCTGACCAAACATTTAATTGGCACAAAGTATTGCCATATGTCAAATTATTTCATAATGCGACACCCAGCGCAAATATAGCCCACAGTCCCGCTATTTTGTTTCTTACCAGAGATTTGAAATTACCCGGAGAAAATAATCTGGAAATAGCGGACCCTGATGACAGTCCGAATTTAACTAAAACTGAATATGATAATGACGTCAGTGAAGCACTTACTTTAGCGGAAAAAATTAATAGATATACAAAACGAAAACAAATTCAAGCCCAAAGTCGCCAAGAAAGAATTTTTAAAAGAGTTAGACAGCAGAAATTATTGAGAGGGCAAATTGTTTATCTAAAAAATCTAAGACCCACCACAGCATTACAAAAAAAATTTCAAGGGCCATTTCGCATCGTAAAGGTGATCCGTAACAATAATTACGCTATCACACCTATGTACGATCCAAATAAAAAATGGATAGTGGTGCATGCAAATAAATTATATAAAGCAGAACCGCGTAAAAAGTATTTACAAAATAAACAAACACGGCGAACTGTTGACAGAAGTCAATCGTATGTAAACAAAGAATATAACGCCAATAATCATAATTATCAGAGTCCGAGACGTTATAATCTGAGGACACGCAAAAAATAGCATTCGAAAGCAAAATAATATAAAAAGTAAAAAAAAAAAAAAAAAAAAAAAATTAAATTTAAAATTGTCTGCTAAATTAAGTGAAAAAATTAAAATATTATAGAGCAGAAATAAATAGTAAGTGTATGCAAATAAATGCAGCACAAGAGGTAGAGCCAGTGAATTCAAAAATAAAATTTGGAAAAGTTTTACAGTATGTGTAATATTATACAATAATGTTAAAATTAATTCAAATGATATTCTGCAAAATAAATTTTTTTAGTATTCTACAATAGTTATTGAATAGTTTAGAAGTTGTTCTGCAATAATTGTTTTTTACGATTCTACAATAAAATTAAAATTAATTGGAAAGCACTCTACAAGATGTGTAGCAGTCTATAATGAATTTTAAATTAAATTAGATGGTATTATAAAATATATTAGTTTCCTACAATATTTTGAAATTAAATTGGAAAGCATTTTGAAATAATTTTGGTAATCTACAGTAAATGTAAAAATTAAGTTGGAAGGTAGTCTACAAATAGATATTTTTGGTTAATGTAAAGAAAATGAATATAATTATAATAATAGAAAATTTATGTAGATAGAGCAACTTTCAAAATTAAGTGATAAATAAGTAAATAGACAACAAGTGTGTTACAAATAGCATAGTGCCACAATATGTTCAAAACATAGGGCAGCAAAAGTATATGGTTATTTTAGTATGTATTGTGTATTGTATATTATGTATGGTATATTGTGAAAACTGTAGTGTTAAGGAAAAGTGTGTAGTAGTGAAGACTTAGTGCGAGGATAGGCATGATAGTTATCCAAAATGCACGGTAGTCAACAAAATCGCAAAATTAAATAAAACTTCAAAAAAAAAATTGTCTGGAGGAAGGCAAGTCCAGCGGATAGGAATTTTTAAATCATGGATGTTTCTGCAACAACAGCAACAAAAAAAAAAATAACAGTAGGAAAGTTTATCAGCGGGTAGACTGGTTAGCAGTAATGTTGTCAATAAGTATCAACGTGTACAACGTAAAAGTATTAGCGCCAGCCCATTTTATTAAAATTATCAGCGTTTCATCAAGTAGCAGTACAGCAAAATTAAAAAGTTCTAGATTCCCGTCCCTTTTATGCAAGTAGATATTAAATAAATGAACGGACAATGATAAAAGATAAATAATTTATATGAAAATATAAGTAAAATAAATAAATTTAATCTTAGAAAATATAAGTAAAGTAAATAAATGTATTTTCCCTTCCAAACAAAATAAAAATTAGTCTACGTTATAAAAATGGACATTGTCAAATACTATGTAAGTGGGGATAAGAGCAGGGAGATTCGGATGGATACATTTTATGAATAGAGCAATAAATTTCAGAAAAAATATGTACAAGTGATAAATAATACATACAATACCCCTCAATGTTCTAAAATAAAATAAACTAAGGTGTTAGAAAAAAGAAGGAGAGAGATAATTAAATGTCACTTACTTGCAATTTGTATTACTTGTACGGTGACTGATGAATTAAGGATAGGAGTGTCGTAATAGGGAGTTGACAATTCAAGAATCTTGATGGTCATGTGTCTTTATTGATAACAGATGATGAATGGCTGTAGAGGTCAACGAGGAAGTGGCAAATTTTGTTTCCAATGGTAACATGCTGATGAAGTATATGCACTGTTTCCTTTTCTTGTACGGGTCTTGAAAAAATAGTATAACATAATTAATAAAATTCAAAATAAAGTCATGGAACATGGTAAATGCAAGTACAGGATATTCAAAACATAAAATTATTAATTAATAGTTTATAAAAAAAAGCTGACAGAATAAAAGCAAAATCATAAATAAATAAATAAATAAAATTGTGAAGTCAAAAATAACAGTAACAGCTGATATAAATAATAATTAGTAAATTAATAGATATATATTGCATAAATAGTGTATACAGACCTTTTACAAAAACACGCAATCTGGAAAACAAAATAAAAGTTAAGTACATAAATGAATTAATAAAAAAAAAAAAAAAAAGAAAAAAAAATAAGATAGCTCCCATCTTTCACGGTCAGCGTAAGAAGTCCATTGGACGGCGAAAGCTTGTCCCCTTCAAAATAAAAATCCAGGCTAAAAATAAACATCGGAGAAAATCTCCCCTACACAGTACGATAATAATACGAAAAAATTCTATTGTAAGCATACAATCAATGTTTCAAAATTAAAATTATAATTGCAGGCAATTATAGTTATTTAAAAATACCGGCCGGTATATAAAAATACATTAGGAAAACACATTGATTTGTATGTAAATGATAAATGATTGAGTATAATTAATAAACTATAGCATTAATTAAGCATCACTGAAAATAAAAATAAATAACAGATAAAATTAAATATGAAACAATTAGATTTAAATAAATAAATATGTAAAGTTATGCTGAAACGGGAACATAAAGTCAGTTATATCAATAACAGAACAAAATCATGGTATATTCATAATACTACACATAAAATAATATATCACGCGTTGTTGCAACAAGGGATAAATAAATCCAATGAATTAAGAGTACATGAAAGTAAAAGCATAATAAATTCAACATATAGATTTGCGTTAAGGTCATAAGAAAAATATGTATATATATATATTAAATTAAATAGAATTAAGAACAACATATGTAAAATAAATGTATAACTTAATACACATAAACTATAAAATGTGGAATTCCTTAAAAGGATACACGTAAAACCTTCCGTCAATGAGAGCGTACATCACCACCGGACAGTCGAAAGCGCGCGCTTGTGAAGAATATACCGCCAAAATCGCAAGCGATTACGATTATTTGGGCAGAACAGGGGATTGAAAGTTGCAATCTTATGTAACGTTCCGTGCTTCGGGGGGTCGGGGCGCAGAAAATCGCCATGCATGACCGATTGTTCGCAGTTGGCATGGAAACACGTAGGAGAAGAGAGGAAAGCTACGGGTCAAGCGAAATTTTTTCTTTTTTCTTTTTCTCCATTTCCCCCCGCGCAGTTGTGTCACACGAAAGGGAAGCCGAAGAGGAAAGTTAAAGGCATACTTGTTATTGTGGAGATGCAGTATTTTGGAGTAGCGAAATGAGTATATAGATTTGATATTTTAAATGCCGAGACCTAATATGATATAATTATGATGTGCAAAATACCCATGATTGATACACGCTTAAACAGTTATATAACATGTATGTGTATTACAAATAAGAAATATATACAGCTAAAAAATTGTCGAAAAATTATTTACGTCTGTGAAATGAGAAATCAAGGTAATGAATTGTGTATAGTTTAATGTAATGTTGTGAAATTTTATATAAATAGAAATGCAAATAACAATTATGATATAGTCTTCATTTGAAGTGTACAATAGACTGTACGAAGCAACATAATGAAAATATAAATATTGAAGTACCGGAACTTTGAAAGTTAAGTCACAGGATGGTGACTCATTCTTCCATGCTCATGATAATTCCATATGACAATAAGGTGTCTTCCGTGCTCATGATAATTCAATGTGACAATAAGGTGTCTTCCGTGCTCATGATAATTCAATGTGACAATAAGGTGTCTTCCGTGCTCATGATA